>CAOKZL010005843.1:0-26593 GCA_948472985.1 Iguana delicatissima | reverse complement strand
CAATCAAATGTACCTCGCTCTACAAGTGTTAGAATTCCCTTAGTTGCTTCACCCACCAGCTCTTTTTCTTCCTTCTCCGTAATCTTTCTCCCCCTTCCACACTGGTGCACATTCAGGTTTCCTCTCTGTTTACTCCACTCCCATCTAATAAGTCTTTATTTATATCCTGCCTTTCTTCCAGCAGTGGAACTCAAGGTGGCTAACAACATTAAAAACAATACAGTTAAAACGTTCATAATGGTATAAATATAACATTTAAAAAGCAGTTTATAAAGCTAAAACAGTATATGTTAAAAATATTAAATATATAAAAATACGTTTTTTTAAGAAACTATACCAACTTTAAAACAGATCAAGACAGCATTAAAAGCTCCAAACCTGACCAGAAAGCAAGGATGAGGCCATCTCTAGGAAGAGAGTTCCAGAGTTTGAGAGCAACCGCTGAGAAGACCTTGTCTCATTTGTTCCCACAAAACGCACCGCTCTGGTCCCAGGATAGCTTTACAGATGCTGTCAGCAATGTAAATTTCTGTTGGCAGGATCTCTCCCAGCAAAAGGGATACAGATATTTTCCTCACAAAAGAAAATAAGACATTTGAAGTTCTTCATGTTCTATTCTTACACCAGATAACAAGGTTCCACATGCACTTGGGGGGAAGAAATCCGTTGTGTTTCTAGGATTGAAGCAGATACATGATTTGATAGTTTGTAGTTGTAGTCAAGATTTTTAAAATGTGGAGAATCCTCACAGATTCTTAGGCTGTGCCGCTAGCGGTTTTCCCTTCCTGTTGAACAGACTGTCAGGCATTAGATGCAGCTGCCAGATCATGCCGTCGGCGAGTTGTCGTCTTCCAGGGTGGGTGGTGATGAGAGATCTCCGGTGTGCACAGAGGCGTGGGCTGGCTCTGCTTCCAACAAAACAGAGAGCGTTGTCAGTTGAAATGCTCCCATCCAGCCAAAGCCAGTTGTGGTAACCACTGTCCCAGTACAGACAACAACCACCGCTGGTGAGACCATGTTACGGCAGCCTGTTCCTGCCACTCAGTCGCAGACTGTCAGCCCAGGAATTTCAGGTAACCAGGGAAGGAGATGTCTGTTGGAACAGTAAAGTAAGTGCTCTAGGTTTGGTAGCAGCCTACCGGAACCTAGTTGAGAGTACAGATGAGTATGTGTGGCTGCCAGGCAGTCTAAAGACCCGCAAAGCTTTCTTTTCTTTCATGTGATTTTGTTAGGGAAAAGACTTATTTTCATTCAAGACACTTGTTTTCAATCAAGATGTTCAGCGTACATGTGAAAAAGCATAGAGCATTGAATTTATGTGGCTTGGTCTTTTCTTTTAATTCCACCTCAGTTCCAGCACAGAGTGTTGTGATTTTCCCACCTGAACTGCTGCATCTTCCAGTGCCAGGTCAGATCAAGGTTCAGTCCCTTGTGAAGGAAGGTCTCCCAGCAAAACCAGCTCCTTCCGCCCCTAAGCCAGAAGCCAAAACTATTGTCCCCGCACTGACACAAAGTGTATCCTGCAACCAAGAAATTGATGTGAGTCATATCATTTAATTCTATTTTATGGTCTCTCTTTCCTTCTGTTTACTTCATCCTGTGGGACTCTTGGCCAGTCTCAGTATGCAGTTTCTGTGAAGTCTTGCATTGTGTTCCGATGTAATGTAGCTGCAGAGAGGTTCAAAACAGTAAAGGCAATACGTTCTTTGTTTTCCTTTTTTTGTAGGTCATGCAGAATGTGGAAGTATTGCTGCCAGTAGTCTACATGCTGTGCATTTATCTAAAGTTTTACACAGATCATATGTGTTAATGGCTGTGCCACATTCTGTCTCAGTTAATTCCTGGGTTTAATTCGGTGGAAAAATATGTCCTTTGGTTAATCATACCATATATGTATTGAGTTTGCCCTATGAACTTTCTGGCCCTTGTTAATTTATTCATTTTAAAAAGAGAAGGTGTGTGGATATAAATAACTTCTTTTATTGCTTTTTCCCTTAAGATCAAGGTGCTGAAATGGCAGCAGAGTATAATTAGGAAACGTGAGTCAGCTTGCCAGTCATGGCGAAAAAAGAAAGAATACCTGCAAGGATTGGAGTCCCGGTTGCGGGAGGCCCTGACAGAGAATGAGCGGTTGCAGCAGGAGAATGTTCTCCTCTGCCGTCGGCTGGACTGTGTCGTGAATGAGGTAAGCCCCTGGTGGCCCAAAATGTGACCTTGAGTTTTGTCACGGAAGGTCTTCTGCCATTCTGCTCCCTTCCAATTTTTTTCTTTACCTCTTCAACTGGTACTTAGCATTCTGTGGATAGGAGAGTTGTCCCCCTAGTAGAGTTGTTATGGTTTATGGTAGTACTGTGCAATCAGGGGGAGACCACCCTTTGGCCCGCAGTCTGATTTTATAAGCCCTGCGCATGGGATCAATTCAGGCAAGACTGAAATGTTCTTTCCACAGCATTCTACTAAGTGTATAGGGAGAAGAAGGAGATGTCAGAGAGAGAAGAGAAAGGCTGGATCCATCCACTTAATACCACCCATCATTGACATTTACCCTTGAGAAAAAAAGAAAAAGTTGGCCCTTCCTGATGTACTACATTATGAAGACGTTGGGCTCACTGTAGTCACTAAGGGCTTTTACGGTTCATTATAAAGAAGGCAAGAATTCTAGTATGCCATTGTAGCTGAAAATCTGCCTCTTGTCTTGCCATTTAGAACAGCCAGCTGAAATTTGGCTCTGGGAACCGGAAAGTCATCTGCCTCATGGTTGTGCTGCTCTGCATAGCCTTCAATTTTTAGCCTGTCAGAGGAGGCTCCAAGACACTGTGGATGAGCCATTTTCAGTGCTAGTGAATAAGTAACTTCACAAATCTTTCTCTGTACAAAAGCCTTTTGAAGTTGCCAGTGGTCTAAGTTGTTCAGTGACATTGTGTCTACGTGTGAGAATATAAAGTCATATTGTAGGCATGTGTGCTTGCTGGATACTAGGGGTGGGCCAACAGAATCCTTGGCAAGGATTCAAGATTTGCAGATCCAAATCCCTGCACCAAAATAGGCAAACTGAATTTTTTGAATCCACCAACCAAAAAATAGTTTGTTTTTAAAAATTGGCACCTCTGCTGCCAAAGGCCTGGTTGGCTGGTGGGCCCCTAGATGCGTGAAAATCACAGCATAAAGCCGCATGCACGTGCCAGAGGCTGCCTGTTCCTGCTTGGGCTGCCTCCCTCTGCAAGATAATAATCCCCTGTTATTTTGACTTGAGACTGGAGAGTAGGGATTGGGAATCATTGAGACTGGACTAGAGACTTGACTAGAAAGTCCCTTGGAGGACTTGAGGCTGGATTTGAGAGTAGAGAATTGAGACTGAACTAAAGGTTGTTGTTTTTTTCAAAGTGCCTTGTTGCAGGACTTGAGAATTGACTTGAAACTTCAGGTTGCAGAATTGAGACTGGACTAGAGGCTGGTGTTTTGTTTGTTTGAGACTGCAGGATGCAGAATTGGGACTGGCCTAGAGGCTGTTGTTGTTGTTTTGTTGTTGTTGTTTTAAGTGCCTTCCTTGTTGTAGTACTTGAGACTTGACTTGGGACTGAAGGTTATAGAGCTGAGACTGGACTTGAGTGAGGCTTGACTTGAAATACCTTGCAGGACTTGAGACTTGACTGGAAAGTAAAGTCTTCTTGAGATTTCAAGGACAGCTGAAAGATTCCTTTGCATAGCTCCCTTGCAAAGCTCTTTCATACACAATTCTGGGGTTTGTAGTTTTACAAGGTGTCACAGCCTTCTCTGCCAAAGTGTGCTGGTGCATCATCAAACTATAAACCCCAGGATGCCATAAGGAGCTATGCATAGAAAATCCAGTTTTGACCTGGATTATCTTTGTACTGTACTATGTGGTCCTGTTTACACAGGCAGGGAAATGTGGGATTAATCCACATTTTCCTGCCTGTGGAGAAAGGGCCTTCATGTCATTTCCCGTCTGAGGAGATCCTGAGGCAAAACTATGACAATTGTCCTGGCCAGATTTCTTCAGAGGGATGTTTACCTTTTCCTAGGCTTTTGCTAAGGCTGAGAGTGTGTGTCTTGCCTAAGGTTATCTTTGCTTTTTGTTTTGTTTTGTTTTGTAATTGTTTTCTTAGGGGCGACCAATCTTGTGCCTGTCACACAACCTGCAACAAGTGTCAACCCAGGAGAAGGCATCATCTCGAACATCCTCCAACGTCTGGAGGTACTTCCAAATTGCATGTAATGAGAATTATGCCCGTTGCACTCTGTGTTCTGCAAATATATCCAGAGGGAAAGGCTCACATACTACCTCAGCCATGTGGAAACACATCAGAACCCAACATTCAGCCCAATTTCAAGAACTGAAAGGTAAAAGTGCACCATCCATAGTGACTCCAGCTTCACTCTTAACCCACCCTGCTGTGGCTGTCAGAGCCAAGTCCCAACATGCAGACAGTACTGACACAGACGATACAGCTGTTAACGGAATTCTCACACCAGTTCTTTCAAATCCTAGTCCAAGTTCAGCAGCTTCCTCCTTTGAAGAATCAAGCCCTTTGGAATCACCCCTAGTGAAACACAGGACAGCATCATCTCTCCAACCAACTCTGAAAGCCTTCATGTACACTACTCAAAGTTTCAAGCCTGGAGACAGAAGACCTAAAGCCATCACAAGGTTGGTTGCTGAAATGATCTGCAAAGATAACCAGCCATTGTCCATAGTGGAAGATAAAGGCTTCAGAAAGTTGATAAGCAAGCTTGAACCACAGTACAGCATCCCAAGCAGGAAACACTTTGCCCAAAAGGTGATCCCAGAGATGTATGAAGAGGAAAAAGGAAACATGAAGAACCTTTTAGAGAACACTGACTTTGTTGCAGTGACAACTGACATGTGGACTTCAACAATTTGTAACAATTACCTCACTTTGACAGTTCACTTCATAGATGACAACTTTGAGTATCATCACTTGTGCTTAGAATGTATTCCCTATGAAGAGGTTTCCCATACAGCATCTGCTATAGAAGCTTTCATCACCACCACTATGAAAGAATGGAATCTCTTGCGCAAAGTTGTGTGTGTCATAAGACACAATGAGCCAAATATGGTTGCAGCTTTGGAATGCAGTACCTTTGACCATTTGCCCTGCCTTGCTCACACCTTTCAGTTAGTTGTCAAAGATGGCTTACTGAGCAAGACTGAAATTAAGGAGATCATGTCCACCTGCCAGAGTATTGTGGGACATTTCAAGCACTCCTCTAAAGCCATGAAAGTGTTACGAGCTTCTCAAGCCAAGCTTGGTGTGAAACCCCATTGGTTGATACAAGATGAACTGACTAGATGGAATTCTCAGCATCACGTGCTCAGTCATCTCATGGAACAAAAGCAAGCTGTTTTACTATCTGCTTCAGAGTTGAATTTCCAGGTAGATCTGACCGCTCAACAATGGACCACTATAGAAGAAGTGACACAACTCCTAGATGTGTTTGATAGAGTGACATTTGTGGCCAGTTCCAGTGAAGTGACCATCTCAGAAATAATTCCTTTGGTGAATAGCACCACTTTTATTCTCCAAAACTTCAAATCAACGTTAGGTTCTGTCGAGGGTTTCCGAAATGACTTGCTGACATCTCTGAAGAGGCGCTATCAGTCTGTGGAGATGGAAAAACTGTACGCTCTTGGAACTCTCTTGGATCCCCGTTTCAAAACCAGTGTCTTTTTGAACAAAGAACACCTTGATCAAGTGAAATCAACACTGGCCATGGAAATTTCTGATCTTCATTTGCAAGCAGATGTCACTGAGCTGCAGTCATCACAAGAAAGGCAAAGAGGCACCACTCCAGCATTGTCAAGTGAACCAGAAGGAGTTCATAGCATGTGGAGTCACTATGCTCAATTGATGACCCCATCTAGCAGCCGTGAGGACTGTTGCACTTTGTCTCCTGAAGATGAAATCAATGCCTACTTGTCAGAACCACTGCTTCCACCATCTGCGGACATCTTCAAGTACTGGAAAGAGAACGCAAAATATCCCAATTTGAGGAAACTGTCCAGAAAGTTCCTAATCACACCACCATCGACAGTAATGTCAGAAAGACTCTTCAGCACATCAGGTGTCATAGCTGATAAAAGACACAGTAGGCTAGACCCAGAGCGAATTAGAATGCTGATGTTTTTGAAAAAAAATCTGTATTAAAGGTTTCAGCAATTTTTTGTTGTTGTTTACATTGCTCTGAAACAGTTCAGGCAGAAACTCTTACAAGTTTAAAAGTAACATGTTTTTGATTTTTCTTAATTTTTTGGAAAGAATCAAGACTCAAGAGTCATGTACTTCATGTAGTAGATGAACATGTCAGTTGCATTTGTATCTTCTTAATAAGAAGTATGGGTATGTTTTCCTGAAAGTGAAAACTATTATTTGTTTCTCATTAAACAAAGATGTCAAATTCTACTTCAAAAACACTTTTCAGTAGAAGTGTTTGCTTTCTCTTGCTTTTTAAATCCTTAAAAAAAAAGATTCAAAAGATTCGAGATTCGTGGAGTCCCATAACCTTCCAGGGATTCGGATCTGGATTTGGATCTGGAAAATTCTGGATTGGTCCTATCCCTACTGGATACCAAACTAAACTCAACAGACTGGTTAAGGATGCCTTTTTCATTTTCTCTGAGATGAAACTGTTTTTGGGAAAATCCTAACCTACCTACTGACTTTGTTTCTATAGGTCTAAAAGTCTTGACATCCAATTTTTTTTGGTAACTCATCTTTTCCTTGTCTCATGAACAAAATTGTCCCATCTCATTATCAGTCACTGTTCTTTTGTATATGTTTGAAATTTACAGATCTACTTTTCCCTGAAAAGTTGCTCTTTGGGTTTTAATGTTTAAAATTTGTTTAAACATGTGTAAAAATTTGTTTAAAATTTGTTTCATTTGTATCTTCTAACGGTACATAATACCTTCAGGCGTCTGACAAAGTAGGCTCTGATATCACAAGTCATTCACATACACATAGATCAGCGGTTCTTAACCTGTGGGTCGTGACCCCTTTGGGGGTCGAACGACCCTTTCACAGGGGTCGCCTAAGACCATCGGAAAATACGTATTTCTGATGGTCTTAGGCTCCATTCCCTCCTCGGTGGTGCTGCGCAAGCACAAGCCCATGCGCTCGTGTCCTCTTGCCCCCTTTGGCAGGAGCACGTGCGGCTGCACACGCACACGCCAAAGGGGGCAGGAGGACACAAGCGCGTGGCTCACACTTGCGCATCACCACTCCTGGGTCTTTTCCGCATGTTACCTTATTGCGGAGGTGGGGGGTGCCCTCTCTTCACTGCTCCTTCGTCCCGCAGCTGGCTTCCTGGTCGTGCAACCGCCCCGCCCCTTCCTCCCCCAGAGCAGCGTGGGAGCTGTAGGCTGCGCTGGGGGAGGAAGGGGCGGGGCAGTCACGCGACCAGAAAGCCAGCTGTGGGATGAAGGAGCAGCGAAGGGAGGGCACCCCCACCTCCGCGATAAGGTACGTGCAGAAGGCCCAGGAGTGGTGGTGCGCAAGTGGGAGCCACGTGCTTGTGTGCTCCTGCCCCCTGTTCAGAAGGGACTGAAATCGAACCTCCTGTCTGACGGGCCAGCTTGGGGGGGCGGCGGCAGCACGGGGGGCAGGCCCCCTCCTCGCCATGGGCCTTGCCCCACTCGCCATGGAGGGGGGCGCTGCGGAGGGGCCGGGGGCGTTGCAAGACGGCGCTTTTCCGGGGGGGTGAACTGCGCTCAGCGCAAAAGACAAAGGTGCTGGAATTCCTCCCCCCAGCCAGGGTTGACGCTCTGGAAACTTTTCCCACACTCCCCCCCCAGCGGAAACGAGAGCCAAGCAGAAGCAGAGGCCGGGGGGGTTCTCAGAGTTTTTTCCCGGGGGAAACGCGCGGCTCCTCTTTCCTTCCCTGCCTCCCCCCCCGTTCCTGGCCGGCAAGGCAGCCTTTGCCAGCGGGGGGAGGCATTGTAAATAATAAATAATCTTATGGTGGGGGGTCACCACAACATGAGGAACTGTATTAAAGGGTTGCGGCATTAGGAAGGTTGAGAACCACTGACATAGATAGTCCTTAAGCTAGTTATAATACTTAAAGGACCAGCATTGACAGAACCCAGTGAGACCAATGAGAATATCAGGTATTGTTCCTACACTGCATTTATAAAAGTTAGAAACTGTCCATATCAATCAATTAAGATGTGCAAATATACAAAGTAGTAAACATACATAATTTATCCATAGAAACAGCAGAGATAAAGTGTTCCTCAGTGAAAGTTGTAACGAAACATGGACAGTTTTCCCCATTTGATATTAGAACTGTTTTGTCTTCCTGAATGACTTCCTCAGCTTCTGATAAATCTTTGTAAAACCTCTATTTGAAAATAAATTATACAGTAAATACAGAGTTGGTAATAATTACATAGATAACCCTTGTGATTTATTATTGCTCGCTGTTAACAAACTGTTTTGTTCCTGGCTCCAAATGTAACAAACTTAGTCTTCTTCCCTCAACGATAATCTGTTATAAGATAAGTAACTCCTTAGCCACTTGGAAGGAAATATATTCCTAACCTGATTGCCTTCAGGTTCCTAGCTGTGGGCTAATTAAGAATGATGTTACACTATATTCCAAAGCTGTTTCTCCTTAAAGTGGTATTTCTTTGAAGATCACTAATGATAAATATTGTGTTCTAGGACTGTGCCTTCTTGAAGCAATATCCTTACAGAAAACATTGATACTGAATGTATGTGCTTAAACCAAAGGGTGGATAAGTCTAAAAATAATGAATCCAAAAAGCTTCCCGATGGAGTAACTGCAATGAATTGTCTGTGTGTGCATGTTGTGTGTGCATATTTCTATAACAAAAAATCTGAGGGAGTCTGGAGAACATGTTTAAACAGTTTCTTGTCTCTTTATAACAGCATCAAGACGCAAGCCTCCCTCCCTCCCTCTCTCTCTTTCCATACACACGCACGCACGCGCACACACACACGCACACGCACACGCACGCACACAGAGCCCTATGGCTTCCCTCTTTGCCAAAGGCTGTGTTCCCAAACCTAGTCCACTGTCTCTGGCTAGATTTAACAGTGGGGTGATTTTTCTTCTGCCCCGTCTCTAGGCCTTCCCTGAGAAAACACCCTTTTCCTTGACAGTTTGACTCTTCTGGAAAACTCTCTCTTTAAATAAATCATAATGTTGAGCTTCCCTTGCATCCAGCTGCCTGCGTGTCTCTGCCAGAGACCGATTTATTTGAGACTTGACGTAACTCAGTTCTTTCCTCGGGGCTAACAGCTAACTCCACACAAGACCTCTCAAAACTAGAAAGGAAAGGTTCCACGTGATCTCTCTTAAAATATTTGGGAAGCCTCTTCATGTCACTTTAAGAGGTTAGGTCAGCTCCCTGACTATTTCTTGAGGAGTTGGCTTTTATTTTTAACTGACAGATCTCTCCTTCATGAGCCCTTTGTCTCTCTTTTTCTCTGAGTTCTTGTTGTTCTTTTTCCTGCTCCTGTTCAAGTTGTCCTTCTCTTAAGGCCCTTTGTTGTTCCAAGTTCAAATTTTTTAAACTCGTTTTCCATAAAGAACTTTTCTTCTTCAGTCTCTTTTTCTCTCAGGACCCTTTGTTGTTCAGTCTTCTTTTCTCTTAAGGACTTTTCTTGTTCCAGTTTCAGAGCCTCTAGCTCCTTTTGGGGTTGAAATTCTCTTTTCTTTTAAGTCCTTTTCTCTAAAGTTTTTTTTTTAATAAAGTCCTTAAGGGAAAATTTCTGTAAAAGAGAACACACATTCCCCTGAAAGTGCAGTGAGAATTGAGCAGGCTCACTTTGTATGACTCTTAGGCCATTTCCGCACTAGTCTGTTATAGCGCTACGATTCCACTTTCAACCTCCTATGGAATCCTGGGGTTTGCAGTTTCGGGAGGAGCTGGCCTCTCCCGAAACTGCAAACCCCAGGATTCCATAGGAGGTTGAAAGTGGAATCGTAGCACTATAACAGACTAGTGTGGAAATGGCTTTAGAGTGGCCAAGGGGAACAGAAGAGGGACAATTTCATGGAGCAGCTGGAACCCTGAACTGCAGCCTTTCACACTGTACCACTGTGTTGCAGGTCACATCCCTTCTTCCTCTGAAACTCTGAGGTGACATATTGTATTATTCTCACGTGGCCTATCACAATGGCAGGCAGCTGAAAAAGTAATGGGAGGCATTTTTGCTTCCCCCCTCATCAGCCACACTGGTGCAACCGCATGTGTTATCACTTTGTAAGTCCAGGATTTGTCTGATAACCATTATAAAATATATATAATACAATATGAAAATATGGGCTGGAGTTCACCGTTGCAGTTAACCTAGACTTATGCATCTGTAAATGATTTGTATTCACAATCCCTACCTATTTTTCCCCTCCTGGAGAGGGTATTCGGGCCTCAAGGTGACCCCCTTATTGTGGACCAGTGGCTGTCTTGTGGTGGTAAGCGTGACCTGACTGTTTATCAGGATTAATAGAGACAGCCAGAGACTATTTAGACAAAGAATAACAAGTGGAAGTTTACTAAGGTGCAAAAAATAAAATGTTAACCGTTGAACTTCTCAATCATTCATAGCTCCCCAAAACCAGAGTCAGTTTTTCTTCTATCTGACTCTCTTGTCTCTATTCTATCTGTTTCATTATCTCTATGCCATCTTTCCTCTATCTGCCCTCCATCAGAGATAAGCCTCAGGTTTTGTAGCATTTCCTCTCCTGTAGCTCCCCCTTCACAGCCTCTCTGAGCTACAATTGGCTGGCACTAGCCATGCTCTCCTTTCTCCTCTCTACACATCTCCCAGTCTTGACTTACTGAGCAACAGCCACTGCGAGCAAGAGGGGTTTGCTTGTTGGTTGAGGCACAGCAGACTGATAATTCTACCCCATCACAAGCAATCTCCATTGTAAGGAGAAATTATGACAGAGATCTGATCAACAGGAGAACAGACCCCTTTCTCTCACGGTGGCCCCTGCCCAATAAGTCACAACTGAGGCAGGAACAGGCCAAGAGACATTAGGTAGCTGTGTAACTAAGGAGCTGATCTAGAATCTCAGTCATGGTATAAAACAGTTTAAAAATAAATTATTTTAAAACCCGTCAACAGCTAATGCACAAATGGAATGAGAAAGGTGATCATTACTACCGAGGGATGACTTGTGTAAATGAGCATGTTTCAAAGAGATGCAAAACTTTTTCAAGATTTGTATCATTTTAGGCTGTGG
Source organism: Iguana delicatissima (assembly GCA_948472985.1). NCBI lineage: Eukaryota > Metazoa > Chordata > Lepidosauria > Squamata > Iguanidae > Iguana > Iguana delicatissima. The sequence continues at coordinate 15,334 of CAOKZL010005843.1, read as the reverse complement.
GTGGCAGGTAATATGTTTCAGTAGTTACCCCCAAGAAAACACAAAACTGAGGTCCACGTTGAAAGCTGTGTTGAAATCCGACTGTGTCAGAGTTAAGCTGCTTATAATGAAGAATGTTACCTTTAAAAAAAATCTTTTAAACTACTTTATTGATTACATGAATAGGGTTTTTGAAGCAGCAGATTTAGCTGAGTATTGTGTCTTCTTCCAGAGCCCAGTGACCTTTGAAGATGTGGCTGTTTATTTTACGGCAAGCGAGGGCGCTGTGCTGGACCCAAATCAAAAAGCCTTATACATGGAAGTCATGAAGGAGAATTATGGGAACGTGGCCTCGTTGGGTAAGGAACCTGCCATCTCACTTTGCAGGAGACAAAGACTGTGGAGCAATCTGTCATGTAACCCAGACTGATGGACAGAGGCCTGGACTTTGCTGAAGCTGGAAACTAACTTCTGGGTTATGCTATATGAGGTGGACACTTCCATGAAGAATCTCTCCCCCTGAATCCCTGCATATCAGGGGATGGTGCTCCCGTTGGCAGAGGGAGGTAGCTGCCTCAGATGGCAGAGTTGTACAAAGTGGTCTGCCACCGGCCTGGCTGAATACACTCGATATTTGTCACAGAAGGCAGCTAGGCAAGTCCTGATGCCTCTTCATTCACCATCCAGGGAGCACTGGAATCAACAAATGGTTAGGCCAACTCTGATGTTCCTAATAGCATCCCAAACACCTTGCTCTGAAGAGGTCCTAGCCATTTTCACTGATACTAGAACCTGTGGCAGTGAATTTCACAGTTCAGATATGTGCTATTTGAAGAAATACATCCTTGTTTTTGTCCTCATTCAGCTTTGCAGTTGACCCCGTTTCTCATATTATGAAAAGAGGAAAAGTCTCTGTCTGTTCCCACTGCATGCGTAATTTTGGACAGCTGTCTCATGGTGTCCATTGCTCCCCCCGTTTAAACTAAATAGTCCCAGTACTATGGTATCCTTTTCTGAGACGGTAGCAAACACAACTGTCCAGAATATTATATGTGTGTTGATATCATAAAGTCATTATGACATTGTCAGTTTTATTTACAATTCCTTTCCAAATAATTCCTGATTCGGAGTTTTGTCACAACAGGAACACCCTGGCTTGCTATTTTCATTGACCAATCCACCATGACCCTACTGCTTTTGCTGGTCGGTCTCCAACAGCTCAAACCACACCGGTGTGTATGGGCTATGCTTCACCATTGTGTGCCCCGCTTAAATTTACTTATTTTTTCTTTCGTTGTTATTGTTTGCCTTCAGATTGTTTATGATTTATGGTGACCTAAAAGTGAACCTGTCCTAGGGTTTATTTGGAAAGGTGTTTTTTGTTTTTTTTTTAGACATTGCCTCTCTCTAAGGCTGGAAGAGTGTGGCTTGCCCAGTGAGTTTCTGTGATGGAATGGAGACTGAACGCTGGTCCTAGTCCTAGAGTCCTAGTCCAACACTCAAACCATTGCATGACGCTCTCTCTTTTTCATTTAGGAGCCTTAACAATATTCCAAGGAAAAAGAATATTTCTCAGAATTTAGTTCAGATATACCATTTTAGGGAATTCTTACTAATGACATCTTGTATTTTCATGTTGACTTACATACAGGAATTTTAGGCCTAAAGCCTGACCTCATCTCTCAGATGGAACTAGCAGAAGAATTGTGGATACCAGATTCTCAGAACATAGTTGATGCACAAACCTTCGATGCCTACTCAGGTGAGAAGCTGTTGATAAAACCTTAGCCAACTAACCCATTACCGTCTTCACTGGTAACGAGCAGATGTACTGAACTTTGAAGAGTTAGAATTCCCTTACTCCCTTCACCCCACCAGTTCTTTTTTTCCTTCTCCATAGTCTTTCTCCCCCTTCCACATTGGTGCACATTCAGCTTTTCTCTCTGTTTACTCCACTCCCATCTTATAAGTCTATAGGACCTTCCCTCCTTTTCTCTCTTCTTAAATGTTTGAAGATTTTGAGGTTGCAGATTTTCTGTCAAGGAAGGAATACCCAGAAACATATCAACTTCATTAACTGAAGTACACCCATAATTTGAAAATTATACCCAAATATCATACAAACCTGTCTCAACTGTCACACATTTTAAAAGAAATGTCTCCTCATTGTTGGAAAGGATGTTGTGAGGGAAGGAACTCTTAAAATATATGTGTGTCTAGGTTGTCCAAAGATTGGCCAATATGGGGAACTGGTTTTAAACTTTTCACAGATATGTCTACTTCTGTTATCACTGTCTTCTTGCTGAGTGCCTTCAATGGTTTCATCATTGCTTGTATTTGAGACAGAAGTATCAACTGGAGTGGGCCCATTCATTTACTTTGAAATAATGAACAGCAGGGCACGTAACTGAAGCCTTTCCCAAAGTGTGTCAGTAACTTTTAGGATGGAGAATTTCTGGTCCCAGGATACCTTTACAGATGCTGTTAGCAACTCATTAAACTTAGATTGGCAGAATATCTCCCAGCAAAAGGAATACAAATATCTTCTTCACAAAAGAATATAAGACATTTGAAGTCCTTCATGTTTTTAATTCTCGCAGCTGATAACAAGGTTCCACGTGCGCTCAGGGGGAAAGAAATCAGTTGTGCTTCTAGGAAAGAAGCAGTTTTGATGTAGTCAAGATTTCTAAAACGTTCAGAGTCCTCAAGGATTCTCAAGCTATGCTGCTGGAGGTTTTCTCTTCCTGTTGAATAGACTGTCAGACATTAGATATAGCTGCCAGATCATGCTGTCAGGGAGTTATAGTCTTCCTAGGTGGGTGGTGATGAGAGATCTCCAATATGGACATATGTGTGGGCTGGCTGGCTGTGGAACTGACTAGGAGCTGTTGTCCTGTCAAATGTTTGGCCTACAGTTCTTATCAGCCTTATTCAATGTTAGTAAGGGATTGTCAGAGCTGTAGTTCAGATATATGGGGGAACAAAGATTCCCCACTTTTGATGTAAGTTACTACAGGTCTATGATGATGATGATGATTCACACTCAGTGTTGAGAAAGCCAACCATAGGGACAGGAAATAAAGGTTTTGCGTATGAGGGAGAGATTTTTTTGAATGAATTATTTTCTCTTCTGGATGTGCTGACTATCAGTAAAAACAAGTTAGTAATTTGTTCTTCTGTTTCCCTTTAGAGCTGCAGGTGAAGTCTGAGCCAGTCTCTCCTGCCTCGTCTCATTGCTCTGATTCTTCTGCCGTGTCTTCTTCTTCCTCCTCCTCCACTAATCTCCCTGGGCAGGTCTGTCTGTCATTGATCTCTTTGTACAAAGGGCCATTCCCTCATCTCTGAGCTCTTGTGCTGAGCGTATGCTTTTTCTCACAGGCCCGTAGCCCAGCTGACGTGATTGGAGTGAAGGCAGAGCATCCACCAACCCCTCCCTGCATGTTTGGAGATGTTCTTTCACCCCCGTTTGGCACTGTCCACATCAGTGTAGTTCCAGCTCCTGAGACAGGTATATAACAGAGAAGAGAATTGCAGAGAAGTGGGTGCAAAGAGAACCAGATGCAAACAGAACTCTTTGGCTTCATCAGGAGGTTTTCTGCAGAGTGACTCTGAAACTCTGCCTGGCCCTCACAATCCAAAACTCCTCAGTGAAGGAAAGGCAAACATTTAGAACTGCAGGGATTCTGTGCTTCTACTATTGAATAAAACAGATTAAAAATATGATATATTTCTTGCAAAAAAGGCTGATAATTTTGACTCAATATACATCCTGCCTCATTCACTTACTAGCTTGGAGACTGACCTCATACTGTAGAACTCCTACCTGACAATGTTATGTAATTGTTCCAGTTCAGTTTCATTTGTTCTGAGATTAACTGGACTTTTCCCTCGTTCATAAAACACTTTTTGTTAAAAACCAAATAGTTGACACTGGTGTTTTATTCAAACATTTGTATGGTGTCGGTAACTTGTTGTTGCTGCTGTGTGCCTTGAAGTCATTTCTGACTTACGGTGAGCCTAAGGTGAATCTGTCCTGGGGTTTTCTGGGCTGAGAGTGTGTGACATGCCTGAGGTCACCCACTTGGTTTCCATGATGAAGTGGGGAATTGAACCCCTGTCTCCGAGATCGTAATCTAGTGCCCAAACCACTACACCACACTGCCTGAAAGCACACACACACACACACACACACACACTTTTAAAATAAAGGTGTTTTAAAATGTGATTAAGTTCTTATTTTTATTTGCTGTTGGTATATTGGGAAAAACAATGTAAAAATGGATGAAATGTTAAACCAATATTACAAGGGCTGAAGGATGTTGCAAGAGTTACTTGGCATCAACAATCAGGACGCTCTGTGAAAGTTCTAATTGTTGTGGTAATAATAGGAAATTATTAATAAAGAGTGAAGGGTCTGTCTAATAGCAACGTGCTCTAATCCTGCTTCTGAGGAATAAGTACATTTGATTGCTCATGCACTTCTTGCACAGAAAGTCTCTCAGGACCAAAATAGATAAGATCCCAGTCACTGCATGGAAGCCATCTTATTACATTTTCTTTCTAGGATAAAGAAAGTGAGTGGCATGCTAGTTTTTTCATCTTCATGTAATTAGGCTGTGGGAAGAGCAGTTTCACTGTGGTTTTTAAAAACAGGCTGGGCATTCTTCCATTCAGATTGACTTTAAAAAATTGGTATGACTGTTTTCTGGTAAAAGACAGCAACGCCTGCTGCTTAATTGACGGGCACATTCTGTTTACAGGGAAACCGGCGGCTTCCAGCAAAGCGGAGAACATTCTCCGACGAAAACCTCCCATCCAGCCAAAGCCAGTTGTGGTAACCACTGTCCCAGTACAGCCAACAACCACTGCCACTAAGACCATCTTACTGCAGCCTGTTCCTGTCACCCAGTTGCAGACTGTCAGCCCAAGAATTTCAGGTAATCAGGGAAGGAAGTCTCTACTGGAACAGCAAAATAAATGCTCTAGGGAAGGGTTTGGTTAGTGGCAGCCTACTGGAACCCTAGTTGAGAGTACAGCTGAGTATGTGTGGCTGCCAGATAGTCTAAAGACCTGCAAGTCTTTCTTTTCTTTCATGTGATTTTGTTAGGGAAAAGACGTATTTTCATTCAAAACACTTATTTTCAATCAAGATGTTCAGTGTACGTGTGAAAAAGCATAGAGCATTGAATTTATGTGGCTTGGTCTTTTCTTTTAATTCCACCTCAGTTCCAGCACAGAATGTTGTGATTTTCCCATTTGAACTGCTGCACTTTCCAGTATCAGGACTGATGAAGGTTCAGTCCCCTGTGATGGAAGATTTCCCAGCAAAACCAGCTCCTTCCACCCCTAAACCAGAAGCCAAAACTCTTGTCCTTGCAGCAACACAAATTGTATCCTATAACCAAGAGACTGATGTGAGTCATGTCATTTAACTCTATTTTATGGTGTGTCTTTCTCTCTATTTCCTTTGCCCTGTGAGACTGCTGCCCCAGGATTTCCTCTCAGTATGCAGGTTGAGTATGCAGTGGACTCTTGCATTGTATTCCAACACCATGTAGCTGCAGAGAGGTTCAAAGCAGTAAAGGCAGCATGTTCTGTGTTGTCCATTTTTTGTAGTTCATGCAGAATGTGGAGGTATTGGCTGCCAGTAGTCTCCATGCTGTGCATTTATCTAAAGTTATATGTGCATCAGATATGTTAATAGCTGTGCACAGTCTGTCTCAATTAATTCCTGGGGCTAATTCAGTGAAAAATACATTCTTTGGTTAATCCTATACCATATATATATTGGGTTCCCGATATACACTGTCTAGCCCTTGTTCATTTATTCATTTAAAAAGAGAAGATGTGTGGATATACACAACTTGTCTTCTTACTCGTTCACTCAAGGTTAAGGTGCTGAAACGGCAGCAGACGATGATTAAAAACCGTGAGTCAGCTCTTCAGTCACGGAGAAAAAAGAAAGAATGCCTGCAAGGATTGGAGTTCCGATTGCGGGAGGCCCTGACAGAGAATGAGCGACTGGAACAGGAGAATGCCCTCCTCCATCGTCGGCTGGACTGCGTCCTGAATGAGGTGAGTGCCTGATAGCCCGAAATGGGACTTCTGGCTTTGTCATGGAAGTGCTCGTGCCATTCGGTCCCCTTCCATTTTTTTTTCTTTACTTCTGCAACTGGTACTTAGCATTCTGTGGTTACCAGGCAAAGCCTGAATAATATAATGTAGGCAGTCAGTGCAACATTTATCTATGCCTTTCAGTAATAGCTGTTTTTGGCTAGATGCAATCCACTTTGTCTTTCTAGGAGAGTTGTCAGTGGAGGTTTACTGTGCAATTCAGGGAGAGGCAGCCCTTTGGCCTTCAAGCTGATTTCAGAAGCCCTGCACAAGGGATCAGTTCAGGCTTCTGCAAGACTGAAATGTCCTTTCCACAGCATTCTACTAAGTGTATAGAGAGAGGAAGATGTCAGAGAGAGAGAGAAGGGCTGGATCCATCCACTTAATACCACCCATCATTGACATTTACCCTTGAGAAAAAAGAAAAGGTTGGCCCTTCCTGATGTACTACATTATGAAGACGTTGGGCTCACTGTAGTCACAAAGGGCTTTTACGGTTCATTATGAAGAAGGCAAGAATTCTAGTATGCCATTGTAGCTGAAAATCTGCCTCTTGTCTTGCCATTTAGAACAGCCAGCTGAAATTTGGCTCTGGGAACCGGAAAGTCATCTGCCTCATGGTTGTGCTGCTCTGCATAGCCTTCAATTTTTAGCCTGTCAGAGGAGGCTCCAAGACACTGTGGATGAGCCATTGTTCAGTGCTAGTGAATAAGTAACTTCACAAATCTTTCTCTGTACAAAAGCCTTTTGAAGTTGCCAGTGGTCTAAGTTGTTCAGTGACATTGTGTCTACGTGTGAGAATATGAAGTCATATTGTAGGCATGTGTGCTTGCTGGATACCAAACTAAATTCAATGGACTGGTTAAGGATTTTCTCTGAGATGAAAGTGTTTTTGGGAAAATCCTAACCTGCCTGCTGATTTTCTTTCTATAAGTCTAAAGTCTTGAAATCCAATTCTTTTTGGTAATTCATCTTTTGCTTGTCTCATGAATAAAATTGCCCCACCTCATTATCAGTCACTGTTCTTTTGTATGTATCCAGAGTTAAGAGTTACTCAGGGTATTAATACTGTAGGAACACTCTAAAAACTAAAACTGTTAAGAATTTGCCTTGTATCAACAGAGCTGCAGAGAAAAAACGTTTACCAATTTTAGTGTGGCGTCTTAAAATGATGGCTGACTTGAAGAAGACAAGGCAGGCAGCAGATTTCAAATTAAAAAAAAACTAACAAACTTTATAATTATACGTTCATTTTTTTTATTATTTTATTTTGTTTTCATATTACATACAACACCAGACAGACAAGAAAAAGGAAAAAAGGAAGCCAATACAACCTGATAGAATACCAAAAATACAGAAATTACATACAATTATCAGTTTCTCATTGACGAATGTCCCCAATACCAATATAAAATGGATAGAATGAAGTGAGATGAAATAGTTTCTATGGTCCAGATTCCAGCATAATAACTATCCACAATCTCTCAATGCGATTACTGACAAAGTCCCCCATCTCTTTTCCAAATAGTTGCAAACTTCTCCCCATTCTTCTCGGCATCTATTCAAAGATCTATCTTTCAACAAAATAGTAAGTTTCTCTATTTGCATCAAATCATATATCTCATACAACCATTCATATATTTCCAGCACTTTCTCTTTTCTTTCCAGTCTCTAGCAAATAATAATCTGGCTTTAGTTATCAAATATATAAAGATTTTACTGTTATGCCTCCCAATAAATCCTTCAATTAGCTCAACCATGTTCAGCAAATAACTTTCAGTTAGCATAGGGAAATTTGTGTTTAACATTTTTGAAATCTCTATATGGATGTTTTTCCAATATGTTTTGGCCTTTTTACAATCCCACCAACAGTGAAAGAATGTCCCTCTTTCAGCCTTAGGTTTCCATCATATATCATTGTTTCCTTTATAGATCTTTGAAAGTTTTATTGGTGTTAAGTAGCATCTATTACACATTTTGTAATAATTTTCTTTAACCATTTGACATCTTGTAAAATTCAAGTTCTCCGGTGTTGTTCCCAATTTTGTAATTTGATTGGATGACCAACATTCTGGACCCATTTGACCATTGTATTTTTAATTGCCTCCTGCTCAAGATCCCATTTTAGTAATAGTTTATAAAATTTTGAAGTTAACTGTTTATCTCCTCCATCCAAAATAACATCTAAATCTGTCTTTCCATTATTTATCTTCCCTTTGCTACAATCCTGCTTGAATCTAGAGAGCAGGCAGATGTATAGGAACCATGGACAATCAAACCCCTCCTGCAAAAGTTCCTCTCTTTCCTTAAACATAGGTGTGCTATCTTCAAATTTTATCAGTTCTTTATAGGTCCACTACTTCTGTGTTTTAAGCTCATCTCAGTGAAAAGCTTCTATTGGAGATATCCATAGTGAGAACTTAGGGCGTAACCATTCTTTGAACTTTTTCCATGAAAAATATAAAATTCTCCTTATGAGATGCTCAAAAAATTCTTTCTGTGGTTGTTTTTTAGAGTACTATAAATAAAGCTGCAATCCGTTATCTATACCTGCTCTTTCAAAGAGCAGAATTTTGCTATGTTGTAATCTTATCCAATCTGTGATCCAGCACAAAATATTAGTGAAAGGGTTAAATTGTAGAAGATGTCGCTTAAGTAGAAAAATAGAGAAAAATAAGCTGGGCAGAAGCATTCTTTATCTTATCAGAGGCTCAGGTATGCGGCTTAGCTATGCACGAAACCTAGGGAGTTTTGGAGTCGATGTGACCCAGGGAAGAGAGTACTCCCTTGGTTCCCTTGGTACCAAAATACATCATTTCGAAACTGTAAAAGGGGCTTTGGTAACCTGTAGACTTTTCATATATGGTAGTCATTTCCTGTACCTGTTTTTAAGAATGTATAAATGTGTGCTGACACCTGACTCTGGGCTCTCAGTCTTTGGAAATTCATTCCACTGAGATCCCTGCGCAGTAAAAAATAAACTTTTGTTTTCTGATCTGATGGTCTCAGTCCCTTGACGAACTACTACATTAGTATGTAGGTAGAGCCTGAGGTCTGGGAGACCTAGTCCCCCTCTTTCTCTAACATCAGTCATGGAAGTCCATTTGATTCTGGGTTTCTTCCCAGCCCAAATAAAGTTACTCACCTCTTTCTTCCATCGTTTGAAGACATTAGCCTTTATTATTAGTTTCATAGGCATTTCATGTTGTGGCATAGATCAGTAGTAAGGCTTTGGTAAGGTATACCGGAAATTTCTGTGGAGTTGACTCCATTTCCCCATCTCTCCAGCATCAGTGAGCACAAGACAACGGATGTGGACCTGCCGAAGCAGGAAGTGGAGCCTGGCCCAGGCCAGAGGCACCTTCTAGGGATTGCAGGGGAATCTCATGACATCCCAGGGGAGGAGCAGGAGGAGCGGCAAGACGAGGTCCCAGCCAAGCTGGGAAAGACATCATTCTGGTAATTCGGATGTCTAGACTGTGGAGAAATAACATGATGGCAAAGAACAGAAAGTACCAAAAAGGAGTGCTTGCACATCCCCGTCAGTCATGATAATTGGAACACATTGTGTTCCTAGTTGTAAAATGTTCCCTGCTGCTCACGCTGAGGCGGAGGGGCAGGCGAAGATACTACAGTCAGCCCTCCACGTTTGTGGGTTTCATCGTCACTGATTTGATTATTTATGAGTTTCTCCAACCCCTCCTCCCTCCTTTCAAGTGCTTCTTTTCTGGAGGAACCTTCCCTGTTGGTGTGTCTGATCAGGCTGTGTTGCCCTTTAAAAACCTGCTTCTGGTCCTTTTTCTTTCACCAGCTGCTACCAAGCCAACTAAGGATTGCTCACAGATTGATTTCTCAGCACCACAAACCCTGTCCTGATGCCTCTCTCATACTCAAGGAAGAAGATGGGTGAAAGAGAGGAAATATAAGGCCACCCTGCCAGCCCACCCCCTTTCCCTGACTCTCCGCACTATGCCTTGGCTCTCTTTCCACCAACACAGGGCCGCATTAAGGTTTTCGTAGGCCCTAGGTACTCTTGTACTCACTTAGACATACCACTGGGGGTGTTTCGTTAAGCCCTAAATTCTTGTTTTTGTAGGTTCTAACATTTTTGTAGGCCCTGGGCACTGTGCCTAAAGCGCCTAACGGAGAAGGCATCCCTGCACAGGTGCACACATACACATTTTGATATTTGCAGTTTTTCCACTTGCAGGGGCGCTGTGCCTCAACCCTACCAAATGTGGAAGGCCAACTGTAATCAATAGTAGACATGAAAACTTTCTTTTTGGGGGGGCTACAGTTCTAGGAATCCTTCAGCCAGCATGGTCACAGGAAAAAAGGAATATTTCTTATCTCTCTTAAATAGCACCTATTTATGGCTAATTGATCTGGTTGCAGTTTTGATGCCATCCTTTTTTGTGGTGGGTCATAAGTTCCTCATTAGTCACAAATGGCTCTGTGGGTATTTTTTGGCCCTTGTTGAACTGTCAGTTCCCTTTGTCTTAGTTGTAGAGAGAGTACAGTAATATTCAAATATCAACATTGTTAGACAGAATTCTGTTTGGGGCGTAAGGTTCCAAAAGGTGGGGCAGGGGAGACAGTGGTAGAGCTAGACCTTTCAAATAAATTAAGAGAGATGCCCTATGCAGTAGGTTGTGTGCCTTCAAGTAGTTCCCAGTTATGATGACCTAAAGGCTAACCTGTCATGGGGTTTTCCCTGACACAATTTGTTCAGAGGGGTTTGCTGTTGCTTTTCTGTGAGGCCAAGATTGTGTGTGGCTTGCCCAACCCGGTGGGTTTCCATGGCTGAGGGATTATTTGAACCTTGGTCTCCCAGAGTCCTAAGGTAGGTATTATATAGTGGTATACCGAGATGGATAAACAAGATCTGTGGTGGAGACAGTTTCGGGTCAGGCTAAATGACCACTAGGTGTGGGAAAAACAGTAAATTGTCTTTGCAGATGAAGTCTCTCTCTCTTTGTGTTTGAGGGGAATACAATAGAGCTCTGTAGGATAAAATGTTAGGGAAGATGAAATGTGCACACTATGCTTATGCTTCCCTTACTTTGCAACATTTGTAAGATTACGCTACAGAATGGTGGGAACTTATGTACAACAGATCTGTTTCCGTTTCTTGAAGATGTGGTGATTGTACTGGAAATGCATACATTGCTGTGAATATGAAGAGGCGGGGCTCAGTCTTTTGGGAATCATCCCATTGAGACAAATACACGATTTTCCTTAATCCGTGGGTCTCTATCTCTGTTCTGCAGCAGATCAAGCTCTTCTTTTTGAAGTATACAGATGATACTGCTGAATCTAAACTAGAGGCAGATTCAGCAGAGTCCTCTGTGTATTTCAGAAGGAAGAACCTCTATTTGTTTCTCCATTCCAGTGTGTCTTTATAGTCATAACATGCTGATTTCTTAAGAATATGAAAACAAGCTCATGTGTTATCTAGTGAGGGAAGAACTGGATGTTTTCCCTCTTAGAAAAATTCTGGTTCCCTGGGTGACTGAAGATCTGGAGCACAGAATCTAGATAATCTTTTTCTCTAGCTCTTGAATCCCTCTGTTGGACCATAGCTCTACTTAGCATTTTCTGACCTAGATCAGCGTGATCAGCACATTACTCTGGCAGCATCAGTCAGAGAAAGTGTGGGAAAAACTTAACCCACTCTAAACTGCCGCTCAGGTGGTTATTGCATATTTTGTGTGCTTGCTGTATATAATAATAGTTGCTGGCCTTCCTGTCAAAGCTGGCCTGTTTTCTTGTAATTCTGGGTCTGCATGATGCTCTGATGAACAGAGTAATCTGAGCAAAAGTCCTGGCAGAGATAGACGATAAAGTGGAATGGAGAACTTCAGAGGCTGCAGGAGAGGGCCAGGGTGCATGAGGCAGTTCTCAGTTGAGGCTTCAGTTCTCTCAGGGTGTCTGGCCTGAAGAAGAAACAAAAACTTGGGCCTCTTGTCCATATAGCCTTTGTTGCTCCCCCTTTATCCTTGTCCCCTCTGGAAGCCTAACTAAATGTAAGCATATGGAGTTGAACTGACCTTGCCATCTGTTTTTCCCCCTCATCCTCTGTTGCTTTGCATGTATTGAATTTTAGAATGAAAGCTTTTTGAGACAAAGACCTGTCTTTTCATCAGTCTGGCCTTTGTCAGATTCATCGCACCTCAAAACAGTAGTCTATCAAATCTGTAGGGTGTAAGAGTTTGGAGAAGACTAGATAAACCCGTAAGTTACCATGTACAGTGATGGTGCTCTGTACTGGTGGTGATTGTGGATTTTGCTTTTTTTCTTAATCTTAGGACTCTTACTGATCCTTGCCATCAGCCACAACAAAACGTCTTGCCCCAAAAGGCCATGGTGATGCCAGCCATGGCCCTCAATGGTAAATCAAATGAGTTTGTGGCTAGTACCAAGGGGGCTCTGTCAGATGTGGTTGTAGGTCCCCTATTTTATACCAGAGGCAACTGCATTTCACTGTTTTCTTTTCTTTTTTTCTTTTTTCTTTTTTGTTTTCTTTTTGCCCCTCTACCTCTAGAGAGCCTGTACAATTCCTCCCAGGGCTACGAGGTGATGATGCAAATAGGCTGTGAGGTGATGGACACGCGCGTCATCCACATCAAGAGCTCCACAGTACCCCCCTTTCTGCGACACCAGGAGGCGGCCCCTGGCAACCGAACCCAACCGTCCCCTCAGTCCTTTTCTGGCAGAGCGACTCGCACGGCTTTGCAGTCCCATCAGTCCACCTTGTCCTCTGCCCGGCGGCACCCGCATCACACCCTTTACCTTGGAGAGCGAGGAGGGGGCCAGCCTGATCCAGTCGGGAGGACAGAGGAAGCTCCCATTGCCACTGGGATGGTACGCACACAATCTGGGAACAGTGCTCCACCCACCGGAAAAATGGACAAGATGGGAAATGCAGAGCACACCCTCCGCTGGGGCCTAACCCATGTGAGGGATGGATAGACCACTTCTGCTGGCTAGCAGCCATCGTGTGGGGTGGCTGGGCCTGTCTCCTCAGAGTCATCTCCGCTCCCCCTCTGCATCGTCATTTTTTTTGCAAAGCTTCTGGTCCAATCTCAGCTGCTGCCTCCAGGATGGGGTCAGTGCGGATCATCTCCTGCTTCTGTTAGGGTGATGTTCTGCTGCCAGATGCCTGCCTGCCTTCGCAGCTGGGTCTCAGCATCTCCGTGCTGTTCTTAAAAGAGACTGCCTGCCTGTTTCTACCGCCCCCTGCAGGTTGTGGCAAATCTGTGTGTTTGAGCAGACAAAGGGAAAGAGAGATGGGATGTCCTCTCCTGCTGCCTGCAGTCATGTAGGTGTGTGAGTGAGTGAGTGAGTGAATGTGAGAAAGAGAACTCTCTCTTCTGCAAAGCAGAGGAAGTGTGCACGTGGGCACATAGGTAAGTACTTCCCTCGCATTTGTTCGGATGGCACTCAGACCTCCCTCTTTGGGTCCTCCTTGTGTTTTGTTTTTCCTCAGTTGTATTTTTTAAGAGTAAATAACAGCTACAAATAAACTTAATGTGTGATCCTGACTTCTCTGTCTCTTGCTATTTCTGATGCACAGCTATCACAAAGCAGACACTTCTGTCCAAAAAGAGAGTTGTGAACTGCTAAGAAAAAAATTACATCTTATTACCAGCAATTGCTGCTGAGTTAGCATTAACAGAAATGCAAAAATAAGCACAACATAAGCCAAAAAAAAAGAAGAAGACTGAGCATTTTGGTTTAAAAATACCCCACTGAAAAAGAGAAGAATATATTTTTTATACCAAATAAACTTCTGCCCTTAAAAGTTATTGGTGTGCCTTAAAGTAGTTTCTGACTTAGCTAAAAGTAATAGTATACATTTGTTATAAAATAGAGATAATGTATGGAGCGGAATGTTTATATGAAATGGAATGTTAAACTCAGATTCAACTGGGAAAATTGATGTCTGGAAACAAGGAGGGTTTTTTTTATTGTTTTGCCTTTGCCTTCCTCTGAGGCTGAGAGAATGTGACTTACCCAAGGTCACCCAGTGAGTTTCCAAGCCAAGCAGAGACTCAGATCCTGTTCTCCAAAGTCTAGTCCAACGCTGAAACCTATGGCATGCTGGTTCACCACTCTTAATAGCTGATCATAATTCCAATCTGAAGCTACAGACATGCTTTCTAAATTGAAAATTAGCTGTGCAGGAGAAGAAATTGAAATAGTTCATGGAAAATTAGTTGTAACTCGGAAGCTTCTTGAGGGTAAGGAAGGATAGAGTTTGGGAAAATTGCTTGCACTATAACTATATTTTAGAGGAAGCAACTGGAAAAACCACCTCCGAATATTCCTTGCCTAAGAAAACCCTACGAACTTCATAGGGTTACCAGGTGACTTGAAGGCACATATACACATAGCTCCTAGAACACCCTTGGCCATGCTGGTTTGAGGATTCTGGGACCTGTACTCTAAAAAATTGTAAATCCTATCTGTTGCATGGACATCCAGGAAATTTCCTAAACCTCCAGGTGCCTATGTTGCATGTTGGAGTACATGGAAACCACTCTTAAGATTCTGTGATCATAAGGGGTAGAAGGGGAGCTGAAGATTGCAGAGAATCGGCAGGAAGTCCAAGATAGTTTGCTAGGTTTTGAACAACTGACAGAAACCCACTTCTGCGGTTAAAGTGGCATTTAACTAGGAGGGTACCCTTTGAAACTGGGATCCGGACATAATCTTGGAACTTTGGAGTGTTGATTATATAATCACAAGTGCTTTTTATTTCCTCCTAAAACTATATATTGGGCTGTCTGTACTTACTCTGCATTTTATGAAAGTAATACTCTGCACCAGGTAGTTTGTAATTAGGAAAGTCACATACAAACAACAGTCTTCCATATGTTTCTTTTACTGGTTACCTGAGTAAAGACGTAGCAGCAGGCACTGCCTGCATATTTTTCTAATTTGAATGAGAAAAGAGATTAAGTGGAAGCTGGATTCACCTTCCAGTGCTTTTTCAGCATTTCTGTGGTATCGCACAAATAAGAAGCCCTGTGAACTTTCTGTTGACTGGCTTGAGCCCTGTGGGGAACTTTTAAAAGCAGTAATTCAGGGATCTGGTAGGTAGAGGGTGGATATATATCTTTGTCTATATCATTCAGACTGGAGTATGTGTGCCTTCATTTTAAACAAGGGCTTATAATTTGGGTTTGAAACACTTAAAGAGGGTGTTACTTAGGCCCTTCCACAAGTGGAGGGAGAA
>CAOKZL010005825.1:0-12390 GCA_948472985.1 Iguana delicatissima | reverse complement strand
CCATTTGAGGAGGAGGGAGAAAGAATGCTATAATTTTCCAACAATATTAAACCAGGATTTTCACACAGCTCTAGAAAGAATTTGAATTATCCACAACAGATGCATATTCTGGATAAAGAAAATCTTTATAAGCTATAAAAGAGCAGGGGAAGGGCTGGTTTTGAAGGTTGGTATTACAGCCCATGGAGGGAAGGCCAGGGCCAGACAAAGCAGGACTGCTTTTCTTTCTCCCTGACTGCTTGGCTCCCTCCTTTCCACTTATCCCACCCTACTTTCCCTGTAAAACTACCACTTTAGTGGATAAACACAAAGATTATCAATGGTTATTCAAAAATGCTGCTGTCCTCCTCCCAAAGATCCAGGCAGTCCAGTTGTTTCGAGTGATTTCTGTTTTCCTTCTTCCCAAATGACTTCCCACTCTCCCAGAGGCCCTGCCTCAAAAGATCCCCATTTAGGCCAGACTTCATTGCCAGCCCCACAGCAGTGTATCTTACCAGAAAAACAACTCTGTCAATCAATTCAGTTTTTATGCTGTCCCATTTGGGCAGCTGACCTGCCCTCTCAACACAATGGGCACAGTCGTCCAAGAGGTCTAATGTTGAAGGTGTTCCTAGCACCCCAATTCAGCTGGTACACACTAGTCCCAGAAGACTAATGTTGGAATGCTCCCTGCACAATCTGGAGCTGGCGTAGTAGTCCCAGAGGACTCATGCTAGGGATGCTCCTAGCACCCCCTATCTTTCTAAGGCTGGAGCCCGCAACTTACACTCACCCCGTGGGAATCACACCCAAAACCCCCCTTGAGGCAGTGTGCCACAACTTACCCCAGTCCTGACAACCCCTAAACACTAGTCAGCCTCCTGGCACCAAGTGAAACTCGAACCCACAATTGGCAGTGGGCGCAGGGAGGTAAATCTCATGGGTGTGCGTAGTTATATCTGGGACAAGCCCCCAGATTTGTTGGCACCAAGCGGGACTTGAATCCACAGTTGGCAGCAGATACTCCTGAGGTGGGACTTGAACTCCTTCCAAAATTGTTAGGGTTACTGGCAATGTAGGTGGGACCTGAACCCCCCTCCCAATGGTTGGTGCCAAGTGGGACTTGAACTCACAATTGGCAGTTGCCCCAGACCCTAGGAAAACATGTGGGGCCAGACCTAAAATATTAGGTCCGCAAAGACTACACCGAGCGGTCTACTATCCCCAGTAGTCTACGCGATTGTGAGTGAGCTCTGAATCAGCCTGGAAAGATCCCCAACTTTCTCCAAAGGGACTCCCCATCCACCCCCTGTCAGCAAGAATGCAGTCAAAACTACTTCTTCCATGAGCAAAGAGAAGGACCCTTTATTGAAAGAAGAGAGGGGTTAAATAGATTTGGGATGACAAAGATCTCATACAGTACAAGAATAGTAAGGATATTTGCTTTCCCAGGGGTAAAATTCTGATACATGGTTGATAATACAGTAGCTTCTGGTTAACAATGAACCCTGTATCACACATGTATTCACTCAGCAGTATTGTTACAGACAGCACTGGGAACCCAGGCATTAAGTTTTGCCAATTAATGTCAGCATAATTTTAAATAAGACAAGGGGCTGACCACCTTTAGAGTTGACTAGAATTCAAAGTGGAGGACTTTAGTTAAGCAAATACAAAAAGACAAAGAGTTTCTTTAGCTTAGACATTTAAGCAGTCAATACCTTCTGTGAATTTAACTGTCCAGGACGCTGAATCTCCTAACAGCCCTGCAGAGTAGACCAGGGAAAAAGATGGGGGACATTGCCCCTTTTGTCTATACTCTTCTACTGTTAACGCTAGAATCCAGTTCACACTCCCTGTATAGATATTCCTTCTGCTGTCTCACCCACAACCCCTCCCTCTTACTAGGGCTGGGTTTTGCTCAGACAGAGGCAGGCTGGTTGTAGGGCCACCTGTGGCTGGGGCTGCTCTGCTAGTCACACTCCCAGGCTCAAGCCCCATGGCCGTCCTGAACTCTTGCTACCATTCTGTTTGGGGAAAGAGTGCAATACTTTCACTACCTGTCAGAGCCAGAGAAACTTCTTCACCACAGTCTTTCATTTCATATGTAGAGTAACCTCAATGAATTCCTACTTATCCTTTGACTTGGTGTCATGTGAAAGCTGCTTTGGCCACCAGCCTTCCCTGAGATATCCACAGGACGGGAGTGGGAGGCTTTGCCCCAGTGATCCTACTCTTGTCTGCATGTCTGGTTCCAGAGAGTGTCGTTGGAGCACTGGTGCTAGCCCCATGGCTATTAAGCTGTGAGGTCCCGCAGGATTCCTTCCTGTTGGCAAACTGTTTCATACCGATATGAAGCTGGACCCGTGCCTGGGTGGTGTCGCAGACTGAGCAAGGGCCAGATCTCATGCCTCTGCCCTTTGTACGCCTTCCCCTCCATTTCCCCTCAGGATCCTGGGGAAGCTAAAAGAGGAGCATGCAAACTGTGTTCTCATCACACCATGGTGGCCCAGGCGGGCACGGCTGACCACTCTGTTGCTGCTCTCCAGATGGGCTTAGGTGAGGCTACCACTCCACAAGGACAGCGTGACCAGGCCTACTCCCTTCTCTCTCGGATGGATAAGGCAGCTCCCCAGTCTGATAAATCACCCGCGTCACTTTACACACACAGCTCTGCTTTCCCCTTTAAACCCTACTTCTGAGTAAAGAGTGAGGTGTTTCGCTGGTTATTTAGAACCCCGTTAGAGTTTTTTTTAATTAAAACCAAGATAATCCATTTCCATACCATTGATCTATACAATTTTTCATTATAAAAACACGCTTTTACATCGTATTACTTATGTATCTATATACAGTCCCGTTCCTTAAACTTCCTCCCTCCCCTTGTGTGAACCACATTTTATGATTTTTCCCTTTGTGATCCCAATCAAAACCTAATATGCCTTTGAAGACTGGCCTCCTCCAGTTGTTATATTATTATACCAGTAATTTTCTTTTTCCCCCCCAATTGTCTTATTTTGTTTTGAATCACCTTCCTTTATTCTCCCCTTCACTTAACTTTTCCCAGTTCTCTTCAATTGATTTTTTTAAAGACCTCAAGTCATTTTTTTTTATCACTCTTTTCATCTCTCATTCTACGAGTGAGGTCTTCTAACATAATCTATTCCAAAACTTTCTCTAACCATTCTTCCAGTGTTGGTGTTTCCTAGCTTTTCCAATATTTTGCATATACAATTCTTGCCGCGGATATCATATATGGTATTATTTCTTCATATCTTTTATATTTTTTATCTATCTGATGCAGCATATTTAATAAGAATATTTCTGGTGTTAATGGGAGCTCTATATGTAATATATCCATCATTACTTTATCTACCTTTTTCCAGTAGCTTCTTACTCTATTGCGTTGCCACCACATGTGATAAAAAGTCCCGTTCTCTTGTGTGCACTTCCAGCAGTTCTTATTTTTCAGTTTGTATATATTTCCTTTACAGGGTCTAAATACCTTCTATGTAACATTTTTGGAACCCTGTTAGAGTTTTAAGGTGGTATGTTTTCTGTTTGGGTGTTAAATACTGTATATCACTCAGCTAAGTCCAAATTTATAAAATTAAACTATAATCTTTGTTAAATTAACACAGAGAACAAAGAATTAGAGTTCATATGCAAATCAAAGTTAATAAAGTTCTTCAAAGTTCTTTTAGACAGCTTCCTTATGTCTTGAAACCGTCATATAAGCACCAGTAGCCCTTAAAAGCTCAACTCCCAAATCTAGGTCACACTTTCTGACCACATTCTATAATGCTTTGATTTCTCTTTTGCCACTTTCTCTGAGAAAGAAACCCCCTCACTCAGGCAACCTCCCTGGCTGACTGAGGAACTTTAATCCAGAGCTCTCTCGAGCTGAAACATTTGCTGAAGGATTGCCAATGCCAATCAATGGGTGCCTTCATATATATCCTCCTCTCAAGCCTCTAGCTCCTCCCTCAGCACTAATGGGCTGAGTTACTCTCTAGATGAGCTATTCCGGTTGCCTGGTAACCTGTTGCTAGCTTACTCTGGCACTCAGAATAGCCACACACTCAGAACTCCATCACAGATGGCTTCCCTAAGCTCACTCTTTTTCCAAATAGATAGTGGAAGCTATCTCCCTCGTTTAGGAGTTGGTCAGGTTGCCTCATCAGAGCTGTGGCTGCCTTGCTGGTTCCCCTCTGAGATGTGCACTTAGTTGATCTGTTGAAGGCCACAAGGTGGTCGCTGTCTTCCGGGTTTGTTAGCCATTGCAGACTTGGTGCTTGAGCCAGAGCAGATGCAGCGTTTGGTACAGTGGTTTGTCTTCATGGTGACATGACGTCACCTTCCTCCAACAAGCTAGCTAACTAGTCACCCACTAGTGTGATCTGTCTTGCCAAACCTCCACAGCAGACAAGGAAATGAGAAAAAATGTCTAAAGATATTGGAGGATATGTGTCAGAGACAGGATGGAGGGAGCCTGCCAGAGTGCCACTCTACAATGTTCCAAACAGGGTCACACTGCAGTGCAAAATCCACTTTGTTTAAATTCACAGATGAATGCTCAAAGAACCACAGTTACAGGTAAGCAACCTATCCATCTCTGCCAACTTCATGGTAGCTGAGTCTACAAAGACCTCTTGAATATATGGCTTTGGCTTTGATGGTGTGAGCTTGTAAAGACATGAATGCCTAAAAGAGGGAATGGTAAAAACTTCTTCCTTTTGTTTTCCTCTCAGAAAATGGAAGACTGCTGGAGGCAAGACGTACTGGCTCGGATCTTCACTTCAGCTCTTGGAGAACAGCTTCTGAGAGCCTGGATCAGGTAGGGGGCAGAATTCCTGGAGGGCCAGGAAGGGGGCAGGTGACCCTTTCCTTCTCTGTTTTCTCCTAAAATATATTTCTCTGTCCTTTTCTTTTCCCATTTGCCCAGCAGCAAATATGTCCTCGGTGAAGAATTGAACCATGTTGAGTAGACCCCACCTGCCCAGTTTTCTTTTCTGATTGGGGTTAACTTTTTTGACTTACAAATACCATTTATTCTCTCAGGTGACCTTGGAGGAGGTGGCTGTGTCTTTCAGCAAGGAGGAGTGGGCCCTGCTGGATCCAGATCAAAGGGCCCTGTACAGAGACGTCATGGAAGAGAATCAAGAGATGATGGCCTCTCTGGGTGAGTCTCTCTCTTTCTCCTGGTTGATCCAATCACTTTTCAGGGGCTCCTGAATCACTGTAGCTTCTTCCTGCCATCTTGCTGTATTTCTGCAGGCTGAGCCATCCTCTTCCTGCTGGGCTGGCCTCAGATATGCTCTTGAGGGCAAACCACAGGTTGAAGGAGTGGAGCCTCAATTCTCGGTGAGAAGGGAACCTGGGAGATACACCCACCCCAGTCAAATTTTCATTACATTTCAGCAGGCTAGGCTGGTTTCAGTGGTCTCTTTAAAGGTGGCTGTGACGAAGTCTGGAAGTATGGTAGGCTGGAGAAGCAGGTCAGTTTTAGCACCAGGTTGCTAAGGGACCCTAGAGCTTTCTGAGTAAGAGAGGAATTCAACCCATTGCTGCATGGGAGGAACTGAGCTTTCTGGATAAGGAGCTCTATATAAGGGAATGATTTGCATCTCTGAAGCAGATTCCTTCTGGGAGAGGGAGGGATTTGGTGGATGAGGGTTTTTTTCCCCCTTAGAGGTCTAAGGAGAGGTCAGGGGAGACTAAATATTTTTTTGAATGGGTTGGAAAGTGAGACCTTGACTTACGAAGTAGGACCTTGAGCTAGGGAAGCCAAAGGTCTGAGTGGGTATAAAAACCTTATGTCTGAACACTAAGTTGAGCTGAAAAATTTGGATAGACATTTTGGAATTTTCTGTTTTTTCTGTGTATGCTTACAAACCCCATACTTTTTTCTTGCTTGTTATTTAATAAAGATAGCATTCTATTTTTGTAATTTCTGTCTCAGCAGAGTACTTTTCTTAAGTTCTAAGGGTATAGAGATACAGTACCACAGATATTCAAATTCTTCAAATACTTTTGAATATTACCAGAAGGACTTTACTCTTTTTCTATTAGGGTGGCGGATTTGGGGAGCAAAGCAGGATTGGGTAAGAATGGTGGAGGGTGGCAGAGTGCTATAAAGAGGCTGGGAAGGCAGCTATCCTCTCCAGTCTAAGTAAAAGGAAAGCAGAGCTGGTCTCACCTCCCTCAGTGGCTTCTCCCTGTAAGCTTTCTCAAGACTGTAGAAGACGATGGCAGGTTCAGATATGCTGCTAAGCAGGGACCACCAGATAGGGAACTGCCCCCCATTGTATCCCACCTCTTACAGACCTGGTTTGCCCCTGGAAATTTTCACAGTGGCAGTGTGTAGACACCCGTAGGTATAAATGACGGAACCATTTAGAGGGAAGTGAGAGCAGAAAGGAGGAGAACTTCCAAGGTCCACTCTTCTTTCTCTTCCGAGCTCCCACTCGATAGCCAAGTCTGGCAGTGGAATATGCTGCCTGGGAGTGTGGTGGAGTCTTTTTCTTTGGAGATTTTTAAGCAGAAGCTGGATGGCCATCTGTCGGGAATGCCTTGATGCGGATTCCTGCATGGTGAGGAAGGACTAGATGGCCCCTGTGGTCTCTTCCAATTCTATGATTCTAAGATCAGTTCCTCCCACTCAGTTATCCAGAAAAGTCCGAAAGAGGCAGGATGTCCCAGAGGGTGAGCAACTCTAGGAAGTTACTCCCAGAATGTGCTCACACCTTCCTGCAAAAAGAAGCCTAAATCTGAGTAATTGCTTGGAAAGGGAAGAATTATGGAGGCCCACCACTTTCAAATTCATACTCCACTTGCTGCAAATTGATGTCAGTTACCTCTCTCATTCCAATCTCTGTTTCTCACTTGTACTTTGACTAGTTGTTTCTCTCCTTTCAAGGTAAAGGACAGGAGAGTGAGAATGAAAGACAGGCAAGGATATCTTTGCTGCAAAGAGCCCAGAGTCAACAGAAGAAAAACAGGCAAACAAAAACTAATACTTGGGAGAAAATGAGGAAGAAAGCCCTTGCTTCTCAGACAGAGGAGATCTGTGAAATCTCTACCCAAGAAAAAGCAGGAGGAAGAAATGGAAGAAATAAAGACATTTCTCCTGAATTTGGGGAGAACCTCAATTCAAATGAAAGTCTTCATAGTGGAATTCACACACAAACATTTGATATCTTGGGGTGTGGAAAAAGGTTTGGGGAGAAGTTACACTTTGTATCACAGCAGAGAATTCACACAGGAGAGGAACCACACAGTTGCTTAGAGTCTGGAAAAAGTTTCAGTCAAAGATCTCACTTGAATTCTCATCAAAAATCTGTATCCCTTGGGAAAAAGTTTACGTGTTCAGAATGTGGAAAGAGCTTCATGAAGAAGACCAGCCTCATGCTTCATCAGGCATTCCACACAGGGCAGAAACCATTAAAATGCCTGGAGCGTGGAAAGACATTCAAGCAGAAGATAGTACTTACTGATGATGAGGCAATTGACACAGAAGAGAAATCCTTTAAGTGTTTGGAGTGTGGAAAAATCTTCAGTCGGAACACACACCTTATTTCACATCAAAAAACTCACACCTTGGAGAAATCATTTAAATGCTCGGAGTGTGAAAAAAGTTTCCATTGGAAGGCAAACCTTGCTCGCCATCAACTAACTCACACAGCAGAGAAACCTTTTAAATGCCTGGAGTGTGGGAAGAGTTTTGGTTTGAAGCAGAGCCTTACAGATCATCAGACAACCCACACAGGGGAGAAACCATTTAAATGCCTGGAATGTGGAAAGAGATTCAGGCAGAAGATAGTACTTACTACTCATCAGGCAATTCACACAGGAGAGAAACCTTTTAAGTGTGTGGAGTGTGGAAAAATCTTCCGTCGGAATGCACACCTCATTTCTCATCAAAAAACTCACACCTTGGAAAAGTCATTTAAATGTTCACAGTGTGGAAAAAGCTTTCATTGGAAGTCAAACCTCTCTCGTCATGAATTAACTCACACAGGAGAGAAACCTTTTAAATGCCTGGAGTGCGGGAAAAGTTTTGGTTGGAAACAAAGCCTTGCACACCATCAATTAATTCATACAGGGGAAAAGCCATTTAAATGCCTGGAATGTGGGAAAAGTTTTCATTGGAAGTCCGTCTTTGTTCGTCATCAGTCAACTCACACAGCAGAATCAACTCCCAAAGTCGAGAAGCCATTTAAATGCCTGGAGTGTGGCAAAAGTTTTGGTTGGAAGCAGAGCCTTGCAGATCATCAGTTGATTCATACAGGGGAGAAACCATTTCAATGCCTGGAGTGTGGAAAAAGTTTTCATTGGAAATCAAACCTCTCTCGTCACCAATTAACTCACACAGCATAGAAACCATTTAAATGCCTGGAGTGTGTGAAAAGTTTCAGTAGGAAGTGAGTCTTTACTTGTTGTCAGTCAACTCAAACAGCACAATCAACTTGCAAAGCAGAGAAACCATTTAAATAACTAGAGTGTGGAAAAGGTTTTGGCTGGAAGCAGAAACGTACAGATCATCAATTATCGCCAGCCCTCTACATTTGTGGGTTTGACTTTCATAGATTTTATTATTTGCAAGTTTCTTCAATCCCTACCCCTCTCCTCAGACGCTTCTTTTCCAGGGGAACCTTCTTTCTTGGCATCTGCAATGAGGCTGCAGAGTGGTTAAAAAAAACTCTCTGGTCCTCCTCCTCCACCAGCTGTTTCCTGGCCAGCTAAGGATGCCTCACGGCCTGATTTCTCATCACTACAAACCCTATTCCAATGCCTCCAAGGTCACCATGCCAACCCATCCCCTCTCCCTCTCTATTCTCTGAACTGGTTTGGACTCTGGGTGCCCATTCTCCCCACTGTGTCTTGGCCCCCTCACCATAGACACACACGCATTTTGATACTTGCAGTTTTCCCCACGTGTCCAAGGATCCTGTGTCCCTAACCCCAGCGAATGTGGAGGGCCGACTGTAATCCACATAAGGGAGAAAACATTTAAATGGCTGGATTGTGGAGCAAGTTTCTGTGAAAAGAAGGGCCTTGTTGATCATCAAGCAACTCACACAGCAGAGAAACCATTTCAGTCCTTGCAGTGTGGAAAGTGGTTTGTGAAAAGAAGTCTTATTATTCATCAGATAATTCGCATGGGGAGACACCATTTAAATGCCAGGACAGACTTTTAGAAGTACGTCAGGCCTGACTCCTCATCAATTAATTCACACAGAGAAGAAACCATTTCAAGACATAGCGTGCAAAAAAGTTTCACACTGAGGACAAACCTCATTTCTCCTCCACTAACACGCTACAAAAGTGAAACTGGGGGAAACGTTTCACTCAGAAGATAAGTCTTACTTCTCAACAGTTAATACACACTAGGGAGAAATGTTTTTAATGCTTGGAGTGTTGGAAATTTCCTTCAGGAGAAAAAGCTCACTTTTCATCAATCTCCACACAAAGGGGAAAATCCATTTGAACGCCAGGAGTACGGAAGGGGTTTCAGCCAAGAATCAACACTTTTGAAATGCAGGAATTCTCATGGGACAAACCACATAAATGCTTGGAGTGTGGAAATGGTTTTAGTCAGAGGAAAATCTCACTCATCTCCAAAGAAGTCATGGAAGGGAGGACCCATTCGATTAGTTTAAGTGCTTAAGAGTTTAGAAAGAGGCATGGGAGGACAAGCTACCTTATTTCACATCAAACAATTTATGAAAAAAAAATACAAAGGATTTTTTCTGGGAAAGAAAGGTAAAGCAGATTTTAAAATTATAGTTCCTTTTGCTTTATTTGAATTTGTTGGCATTCCTGACTGTCAAAATTATCGCTGAATTAAGAGGAAGGAAGGAAAGTTTTTTCATGTTGAACAACACAGCGTCCAAGATTCTTATACAGCTGTTCCAACAAAGTGGAAAACAAAACCATGATCCACAGACTGGTAGTGGTTTGTACCCGAAGGAGGGGGACTACAAAGACTGTAGCAACCAGAAGGGCACTGCATCAGTCTCACTTGCAATCAAAGTAATGCTTAAAATTTTATAACAAAGACTTCCACTGTACATGGAGGAAGAAATGCCAGGTACTCAAGCTGGGTTTAGAAAAGGGAAAGGAGCTAGAGCACAGTGATGAATTTCAGAAGAAAACCAGTCAGTGTTTTATAAATTACTAGTGTATGTGCCTGGCATTGCTTGGAATTTTATTTTCTCATAGGTAATACCTGTTACAAAGATTTGAGATCCTGTGTCTCTAATTCCCCAAACTGTCTGGTCCAGTACCTTTAACTTTTCCCCATATTCCCCAATCCAATCTGTATTCAGAGTTATTAACATGCAGAGGTTGGGTTCCTGAGGGAATACTGTACACTGCCCTCCTCCTTGCTGCTAGGCTTGACCTCCATAGCAACCGGCCAGGCCCAAGAGCTCTCTGGCTGAGAATTCTAAAGGCCCCGCCCTAAACTATGAACCCCAGGATTCCATGGAATCTTCACAGGCAGCCAATCACATAAGGTCTTCACCTGATACAGCCAATCATATGAAGTCTTCTTGCCTGACAGAGACAAACAAACAAACTTTGACTTTTATATATTAGTAGCTAAGAACGCCTTTGATTTTACAGGAATCCCTGCTTATTTGATGGGTTAAGGACCAGAGCACTGTCAGAAAGTGAAAGTGGTGGAAAGTGGAATTGGTTGAAACGCAGAACCCAGTCTTGCCTTCTTGCTGTAGGGAAAATGAGGGAATTATGGAAGTTCACCAAGCAGAAAAAAATGCTAAGCATGCCTCCTTAATTCCCCAATGTTCCCGACAGGAAGAAGGCAAGAGGAGAAGAACCGAGGAAGGAGCAGACTCCATGTTGAAAGAACAGTGTGTGTCTGTAATTTCCAACAGTCAGAAGACTGGAACGTTGAAAAACCGGGCAGCAAAAAGCAGGGGATGCCTGTACAATCATGAAAAACCATGGATTACTCTAAAAGAAATTGGCGTGCCACAATTGTTCATTTTCCTGTGGGGGGGGGTATGGTTTGCTAAGATCAAAGGTAGACACACCATCTGCTTTCTCCATCTCCAACCTGCTAAACTTAACCTCGTCGCAAAATCTTCAAAGAACACAAAACACATTGATTTCTTTCAAAAGGGAATGAAAAAGTCATCTGAAGTTCTTTTTGAGACTTCCTGATCTCCGTTCTACCACAAGGGAAGCGTGAATCTCATCGCCACTCTGAGGATGGCGAAAGGAGATGAAGTGGAAAAGGCAGAAGGAACCAGGTAAATATAAAAACCACATTAGTCCGCTCCCAAGATGGATCACCCTTTCTTCTGGATCATCTTGGCGAGACCCACCGTATTGAACTCGTGTAACAAGCTGTCAGATAAATTGTCAAAGTACAGTGTTTTTTCTGTGACATTTAAATGCTGTATCTGTCATTTTATTTCTCTTCTAAGTCTGTCACCATCAAATCTTACAGGCTCAGTCAGCTTGCTGACAAAAATCACGTCATGCATGTCAGACTTTTAACTTGAAATGTAGATTTTGACACAGATCGTCTTATGTGGGATATAGAGTTAAATAGCAGCAGGTTGGGTAGAGTGAAAAATAGGACACTCTTCAATGCGACTAAAGGATTCCTCCAACCTCTCCACACTGTGGCCATCTCTGCACTAGACTATTATAGTGCTATTATTCCACTTTCAACATCCTATGGAATCCTGGGGTTTGCAGTTTAGGAGGGGCCTTTGAGGTTACGATTCCATAGGATGTTGAAAGTGGAATAATAGCACTATAACAGACTAGTGCAGAAGTGGCCTGTGAGTCACCTTGTACAAGCCAGATACCAGAGGCTGTGACTCCTGTTCCCACAAGTAGAATAGCCTTCCTATATTCCTTACAAAAGGGAAGCATATTTTGTTATGGCTTACTGAAGTTATATTTATTTATTTTTTTAAACAGTAATCCCTCTTATCTATGGTATTGCTTGCCGTGGTTTCAGGTACCCATGGTCCAAAAATATTAACTGGAAAATGCCAGCAGCTGGGTGACCTCACCCATGTGACCTGCTCATACCACGTGCAGTGGTTCTGGCGTCACCAGAAGAAGCCATAGAGAGGTTCCATGCTCCCAGATAATATGAAGCCTGTCTATAATCCCTGCAAAGGTAGAGGGCTACACATCATTTTCTATAGGTATTTCTTTACTGGGGACCCCGTGAAAATATAATTTGTTGCCCAGGTCCCCTAAGACTTAAGATTCAAGTATTTAAATTTAAATATTAAACTATTTAAGTACTCAAATATTTATCTATTCAAATATTTATCTATTTATTAGAGGCTTCTGGAGATTAAGATTTACTGTAAATCCCCGCTCATACCTTGGGCAAGTCACATTCTCTCAGCCTCAGGG
>CAOKZL010005820.1:0-10099 GCA_948472985.1 Iguana delicatissima | reverse complement strand
AACACAATAATAAAGGGCCCTCCTAGTCTGGGCCCCCTGCCAATTGGAAACTGTCCCACTCTCAGCACTGAGGCAGAATTCAGAGTACCCAAAGTACACAAGCTGTAGCAACAGGAGATAGCCTTTGTCAAACAGTCCAAGGTCAAGAAGCTATAAATCAGAACAAGGTCAAGTTAAAAGTTTCTTGTCTATATAATGTACTCCTGCCTTGACCTTTCCTAAAAACTAAGTAGTTGCAGAAGGATCATTCCACCATTCTTCTCTCATCCAGTGTAGGATGCTGTAGGATGAGGCATGGAATCACCTATGTTGTAAAAAGCTTCCGTGACAAATAGTTCTGTTCCCTGTGCCTGTGAGAGAACTCTGGGAAGGCCTTCAGGATGGGTTCCTGTATCACTGGGATTGAAGCTACATACTGTGCTCCATTTGATCACTCACAAGTTTTGGTGGCCTTGCATCCACACCTAAGTAGCCCACTCCATCAACATTTACCCACCGTGCCAGCAACCAGACTGGAAGACTCATGGGCTTGCTACAGCCATTGTTGACCCCTGCAGGGCCATGGAAGAGAGTCTGTCTAGACTTCGTCATGTACCTACCTCCACCAGCATGACAGATCATCCTAGTGGTTGGAGACCTTCTTGCAAAGATGGGCCATTTTGTATCCTGTTCTGTTATACCAACTGCCAAGGACACTGCAAGGCTCTTCATTCAAAATGTCTTCCAATCCCATGGTCTCACAGAAGGGATTGTTTTGGATCTAGGGCTCAACTTCACCACTTGATTTGTCAAAATGTACTACGACAGTTAGAGTTTAAACCACAGCTCTCCATATCCCAAAAATCAGACGACAAAAAACAAAACAAAAAACCAGATGGCCAAATACCTCCAATATAAGACTACCAAAACAAAAACCGAGATGGACAAACAGAGTGCACCATTTAACAGTATCTCCAGTGTCTTATGAACCTCTAATAAGTTAAGTGGGTAGAATTGCCCGCAACAGTCTCTTCATTCTTCCATCCAAGAAACTCCATTTTTTGCAAGTTGTTGGTATCAGCTGCACCCATTCTCCAATGCAATCCCCAATCTTTGGTCTCCAAAGCAAATCAGCTCTGGAGGAAGTTCAAGCTGCCCACTCCCTCCTAAATGAACAACTAGAGTTAGCCTAGCAGACCTGCTAGCAGCTAATACCAAGGAGCAAGAAAGACCTGCCTTCAAGGTAGAAGACAATGTTTTGCTCTCCAAACACCATTTGGCTACACATCATGCCTGCTGAAAACTGGATACCTGCTTTGTCGCACCATACCCCATCACTGCACAGAGGACTCCAGTAGCCTGATCGAAGCCCTAAACCTTCTTCTTCGTGGTTTCTTTTCAGATCATATAAATCTTTCGCCTTTCTTCCTCCAGTCATAGTGGATGTGGAAGGAGAACACAAAGTTACTGACATGCTGGACTCCTTCAGCCTCCAGGGCTGCCTGCAGTACTTCAACAAGCGGGTCACTTGTGGCCCCGGAAGAATGAACATGGGAGAATGCTGGTGATGTTCAGGCCCCCCACCCGGACCGTCGTTTCTACTGTTAGTAGAGATGTGAGGAAGCCTGGTCCATCTATCTCTAGGAGTGGTGGATTGTGTTACCTGGATGAAGGAAGAGATGAAAAGCACCAGGAGGATGAGCCACAGCTGGAGGCAGAGGAGGTTAGCTGTCAGGAACAGATTCACTCTCAATGTGTTCAGTAAACTAGAAGTAGTTTTACTGAAAGCAGAGGGATAATGCTGTATTCAAACTTTAAAGATCGTGAATGGGATTTGTTTCCCGCACTTTACATTTAAATGTTTAACTTCACAGACCCAACCATCAAAGCCTTGGCGGCCATAAATCACCATGAGTCTTATCTGATCTACTTACTCCTGGGAAATCCTAGCCAGAAGGAATGTTCTTCATGTGTAAATTCTAATAGATAGCTAACACCCTTCTGATGATCCCTTGCTGTGCTAATCTAAACAATACACACATATGTCTCCTGACATCCTGCCCCCCTTCCAAAAAAAAAAGAAAAGAAAAGAGAAAAAAAAACACAATTTGGAAAAATACAGGTGTACATGTACAATCAAACGAAATGCTACAGAGCTACAGCAGTATTATATTTCAACAACAGTGCAATGGAACGTCAATCGGGGCAACGCGGGACATCAGTCTTCGAAGAAGGTGGCAAATGGGCTTTCTTCAACAAACTGGAATGAAACACAGGATGAACAGCTTTAAGGGAGGAAGGAAGATCCAATTCAAAAGATGCATAATTAACGACACGTTTCACGGAGAAGGGTCCTAGGAAACGGGGAGCAAGTAATTTTAGACGGGGAGG
This sequence comes from Iguana delicatissima, assembly GCA_948472985.1. Taxonomy (NCBI): domain Eukaryota; kingdom Metazoa; phylum Chordata; class Lepidosauria; order Squamata; family Iguanidae; genus Iguana; species Iguana delicatissima. The sequence goes on along the minus strand of CAOKZL010005820.1, from coordinate 7,729 downwards.
CAGCGAAATGTTTTTGGAGGACAGATAAACCAGATCATCTGGCTTAAAATTAGGATTTGGCATCCGCTTGCGGTCAGCGAAACGCTTGAAATCGACTTTAGCGGATGCGAGAGCACGGGAGACAGACTGCCAAGTGGTGGAAAATTTGGAGACCCAAGCTTCAACAGAAGGGGGGGCAGAGGGAGGGAGGGTGAGGGGAGGAAAGGGAGAGGGGAGAAACTCATAAACAATTTCAAAGGGAGGCAGTCCAGTTGAGGAATGAACTGCAAAGTTGATCACAAATTCGGCGAACGGGACCAGCGAAACCCAATTAGTCTGGTTCTCACTGACAAAACACCTGAGAAACTGTTCAAGGGATCTATTCACCTGCTCCGACTGCCCATCCGTCTGGGGGTGATAAGCACTACTGAGTTTCTGTGTGACCCCCAGGGTCTTTAACAAAGAAGTCCAAAACTTGGAAGTGAAAACTGGGTCCCTCTCAGAAATAATCGCAGTAGGCAATCCGTGATATTTCCAGATGTTAGCGACGAATAAATCAGGAAGCTTCTCCGCAGTGGGCACCCGTTTCAGAGGCACAAAGTGGCATTGCTTGGAAAAATGGTCAGTGATGACCCAGACAGCATGAAGCCCTTGCGAAGAGGGGAGACCCACGATGAAATCCCAAGCAATTACGGACCAAGGGGTAGAAGGAACAGGCAAAGGTTGCAGCAGCCCCTGGGGTTTTGTGGATGGCGATTTAGCAACATTGCAGGTGGCACACTGTTTAACATAAGTCTGCACAGAGGAGTTCAAGCCTGGCCACCAGTATAGGCGACGAATTGCATATAAGGTTTTTAGATACCCAAAATGTCCAGCAGGTTTGGTATCATGATGCCTGTGCAGGACGTTCTCGCGGGCAGCTGGGGGAACATAAATCTTGGTGACATAAAAGGGCAGATTGTCAACCCAGACTATCTTGTCCTTGTTAGCCTGGAGCCAAGGATCGGCTTGTGCTGAGTGAACTATCACATCTCGAAACGCGGAATCACACAGAGATGAAGCAGAAAGTCTCGATTTAGCAAATGCTCGAGTGGTCACTTGTGAAGCAAAGGAGGAGGCAGGAAACAGAGTCCGCGGAGAGGATTCTGTGGCGCTCGTTTCAAAGCATGGCAGACGAGAAAGAGGATCAGCCAACAGGTTAGAGCAGCCAGGCCTGAAAACAATCTTAAATCGAAAACGCTGGAAAAACTCAGCCCACCGCGCCTGTTTAGGTGAGAGTTTCTTAGCGGACTGCAATGCTTGTAAATTCCTGTGATCAGTCCAAACTTCAAAGGGATGCCGGGCCCCTTCAAGTAAATGACGCCAGGAAGACAGCGCTAAATGAATCGCCTTGGCTTCCTTCTCCCAAGTAGGCCAGTTACGTTGTTGGGGAGAAAATTTTCTCGAAATGAAGGCGCAAGGCTTAAGTGCCCCCTCCGAGTCATGCTGCAAAAGCACAACCGCCATCGCGAAATCTGAAGCATCTGTCTGCACTATAAACGGTTTCTCCGCGTCTGGGAAAAGTAGTAAAGGCTCAGGAGTGAACTTAGCTTTCAGCATGTCGAAAGCGGCTTGACATTCCGGGACAGGCAAGTTTATGTGGCTTGCCCATGGGAGAGCCTTTAGGATTGCACAAGAGGTTCGTGAGCGGAAGGGCTATGGACGCGAAATCATCAATGAAATTCCGATAAAAGTTTGCAAAGCCCAGAAACTGCTGCAGCTGCTTCACCGTTCTGGGGGTGGGCCATTGTAATATGGAGTTAACTTTAGAAGGGTCCATTTTTAGGGAATTATCCTGAATCCATAGCCCAAATAATCGAAAACCTGAGTGTCAAATTGACATTTCGATAGATTAACAACGAGCTGGTTCTCAATCAAACGTTTAAGCACCACACGCACCAAAGCTACATGAGCCTCCATGGAGTCTGCATAAATCAATATATCGTCCAGATAAATCAGAACCCCCTGGTACAATAAGTCATGAAAGAAGAGTTCAAAAACATCTGGAAAACAGACGGACCTATTGTAATCCGAAAGGAAGGACAGTCCATTTAAAATTGCCAAAAGGAGTAGCAAAAGTGGTCAACCACTTCAGAGTCTGGGTCCATCTGTATTCTGTGAAAAGCCTCTTTTAGATCAAGTTTGGTAAAAAATTTCCCTTGGACCAGATGGTCCAACACAGTCCGTATCAGTGGAATTGGATAACAATTAGAAGACATGGCTTGATTAATTGCGGCATAGTTTACCGCCAGTCTCGAATTGGCGTTGGGATCCTTTCTCTTCCTGAAAAAGACAGGACTTGCCGTGGGAGCTGTAGAAGGCTTGATAAACCCACGCTCCAAATTTTTGTTCAAAAACTTTTTGAGAGCAAGGAGCTCCTGACGACTCATAGGGTAAATGTTGGGCTTAGGCAGTTTGGCCCCTCTATCGAGGTAACTTTGCAGTCGTATTCCGTGTGCGGAGGCAATTTATCGGCCTCCTTTTCATGGAAAACCTTTTGTAAATCCCAGTAGTGAGAAGGAATCCGTTGCAATTCCTCCTGGGACAGAGAAAGGATGACTCCACAGCAGTTATAGTGTCATCACTCCAGTCTATTTGGGGGTTATATTTGCGAAGCCAGTCAGTCCCCAAAACCAACTTAAACTGTACTTCTTTAGGAGCTAGGAAACGCAGCCTGTACTTGTTGTTACCCATTTCGGAACACTACAGGTTCGGATATCTTGTCGATGACCCCTCCAACCATTGGCGTCCCATCCATTTGTGTTAGTTTTACGGGGCGCTTTTAGAGGCTCATAAAGAAGATTTAGCTTCCTGGCCAATTTGGGGTGCAACAAACTCCTGGAGCACCCAGAGTCAATTAAAGCCCTATGTTCATGTAACGTCCCATCTCCACCTGTAAACTTAACAGTTGCGAATAGATGGGGAACTTTACTAGTACTTACAGCGGTTTCCGCTGCGCTCCAAGCTTCGCAGCCAGCGTCAAGGTCCCCGTCCGTGTCATCAGATACAGACGACGCTGAAGATTCTCCTACGAGGTCAGGGCCCCCAGTCGCTGCTGCTGGGTTTCGGTCATTGCGTTTAGGAGAAGATCTGCCAGCCGTGGTCTGACGAGTTTTGCCTCTGGCTTTAGGGTCCCAGCGTTCCCCCATGGTGCCAGTCGGAGCTTGTTTCTCAGGACAGCTGTTGGCGAGGTGACCTGTCTTGCCACATTTGAAACACGCACCTCGGCGAAGTCATTGGTCCTGTTCTTTGGTGTTACTGAAAGGGGGCGGCTGGGACGTCGTTTTGGAGTGTCCTACCGCTGTCGGGCCAGCTGTATTGCCTGAGTAATCCCTTCCACCTCAGTAGCCAGACGGATCCAGCCCAACAAGGTTTGCGGGTTAGCCTGCATTAAGCATCCGCGTAGAATCTCCGATTCAGACCATCTTTGTACAATTCAATGAGAATTTCATCGTTCCACTGGGCTCTGGTGGCCAAGTTCCTGAATTCACGGGAATACATTCCCACATCATTACCGCCTTGCCTCATGCGTTTCAGTTGGAATCTAGTTTTCTCCAGCAGATGAGGGTCTTCAAAGGATTCGCGCAGGTGATTCATGAACAGCTGTAAGTTTTCAGTTTCTGGGAGCGGGTGTCATACAAGTTCGCTACCCAGTCTGCAGCCAAACCTTTCAATCTCTGACTGAGGAATCGGATTTGAGTCGCATCATCCTGAAACAGGTGGCCGTAATCCATCATGAAATTATTGGCCATAGTCATAAAAAAGGAGAGCTTCTCTCCCTTCCCGTTGAAGGACGCTTTAAGTTCTCCAATATTCCTGCATGGCGGGGGCGCCGGTCCTGGCTCACCCGGTTGCTGAGGTGGTCAGGAGCAGCAGCTCGTGGTTCCCGTCCTTGTGGTGGACGGATGTTCATCTCGCGTAGCAGCGCTTTGAGTTCCAGCATCTCCTCACTTTGTTGCGCAAGTCTTGTTTCCAAGTGAGTTATCTCCTCCAGAAGGGCTAGCTCGGTCGCTGAGGAATCCCACCTTCTGGTGCGCCTGCGTTGCCTCTGGGACATATGTGGCTTCTCTCCCCAGGCCCAAGTCTGGCCGCTTGCAGGAGTCTCGAAAGCCACGGTTGGTCGTGCTTCAACCTCGGTGCTCCTAGGCACTTCATCTCCCTCAGCTCCGTCAGTCCCTGCGGTTACACACTCTTCCTCAGTGCTCCCCTGGTCCATTTCTTGATGCATATTTGGAAGAAAAATTGTAGTATTCGTGATCTTTCTGTCAGAAACAATTTCTCACAATGTGTTCAATAAACTAGAAGTAGTTTTATTGAAAGCAGAGCGGTAATGCTGTCTTCAAACTTTAAAGATCGCGAATGGGATTTGTTTCCTGCACTTTACATTTAAACGTTTAACTTCGCAGACCCAACCATCAAAGCCTTGGCGGCCATAAATCACCATGAGTCTTATCTGATCTACTTATTCCTGGGAAACCCTAGCCAGAAGGAATGTTCTTCATGTGTAAATTCTAATAGATAGCTAACACCCTTCTGATGATCCCTTGCTATGCTAATCTAAACAATAAACACATATGTCTCCTGACACTACCAGTCCTGTTCTGGCAGAAGGAGAGCCCAGTCCATCCCTGGCAGCAGGTAGGAAACGGAGGAGGAGGAAAAGGAGGCTCTGCACCCTGTCATCCACCGACAGCAGAAACAGTGGCAAAGCTCTTCTCTGTCTTAAGTAAAGTATGCTGAGTTCATGAGGCCAGTTGGGCTACTTCCAACGATCAATTAGCTCAGCCAAGGTCTTTTTGTTGATGTTTAAATAGCTGCAGTGCCTCTTGTTGGCCTTGTGTGATTTCCTCAGTTTCCTGTATCTCTGGCTCTTCGCTTGAATTTGGCCTGATCTCTGTGGCAGCTCGTTTCTTGATTTTGGAATCGGAATAGCATTTTTTCTCACCACGGTTCTACCTTTTTGGGGTGGTGGGATTACAGGCTCCTGTTAGGCAGGGGGCTATGCAGATGGCAGCAGTGCCAACAGTAGGATTTCCCGTGTCAGGCTTTTGCTAAGGAGCCAAACAAAATGTGCGAAAGAGCTACTGGGGAGCAGCAGTAATGGAGGATAAGACTGGAGGAGGATCTCTCAGGAACAGCGTCAGTGGCACCATAGCTAAGGCTTGTTAGCACTGCATAGAAAGAGGCACAGTAAACACCTTTTGAATGTCTTTTAGCATAATTGCCCTCTGATGAGATAATCCAAAACAAAACAAGATACTGTACCAGAAGATGAGACTCACAGGTTGGAAGGCACTCAGGCAGCTACTAGGTATAGCAGAGGGCAATTACAAGCAGTGCTGTGACTAATGATGCAATTGGATGCAAGCCAAAAGGATGCATAGCTGTTGATGTGCTCAGAGGTGAAAGAAGAGTCAAAAGTTCCACAGCACACTGCAGAGGATCATGGAATTTGACAAACATCAATCAGGAAAGCTAGTCATAGTGAAACAAGAAATGGAAGTGTAAGCATTCCAATACTTAGAGTTAACGAGCTAAAGTGGTCAGAATTTGGTCATTTTAAGTCAGATAATCACATAGTGTTCTACCTAAGGAATTGAAAATTTAAGAAGAAATGGGGTGGCATTTATAGTGAGGAGATATTTAGGAAAAGCAGTCAGAGGAAATAATACCAAATCTAACTAAAAATCTAAAATCTAACATCTAATTGATCACACACCAAATCCTAGCTCGTTACAATGCAAAGTAGAAAACAAAACAGAATCAAAGATTGTAAGAAATTTGGCCTACGATCAAGAAATGAAGGAGGAGAGCACTTGGTTGTATTTTATGGGGCAGAACAGTTTGCTCGCTGCAAACAAATTCTGCATGCAACTCAACATGGAGTGATATACGTGAACATCACCTAACAGCCAGTATAGAAATGCAATAGGCTACATTATTGGAATCATAAGGTAGAGAACCTCCATTTTCCCTGCAAAAGAAGACCAGGAGCAGATTGTGGTACAGACCATGAACTGTGGGCATCAAAAATTAGAGTAAAGCTAAAGAACACTAAACAGATCATTATGCCAAAATAGAATCTGAAGAACATACCCTCTAGGAATTAGAAACAACATAAACAAATAGATTTGCATTGTTAAGCATAATTGACTGGACGGCCTAAGAATTCTGTACTGAAGGCCAGGGCATTATCAGGAAGAAATGCAAAAAGACGCTATTTGCAGCTAAAAAGAAAGAGAAGCCCTAAATGGAAAGGAAATGAAACTCTTCAAGCAATAAGGCACAGATAAGAAGCAAAAGTAAAAGATGACAGAAATAGGATCAGAACTCTTAAGTGTAACCATTCAGACCTTTTCCCACAGGAACAAAGAGAACTATTCTAACAGAAGAGGACCTTAGAAAAGAAAGAATAAGAGACTTGAGATTGCTCTTAAAGAAATGAGTGTGACACAACATTTGACCGTCCTGATACATAACCTGTATTCAAGACAAGAGACTACCATCAGTACAGGATATAGAGAAATGTAAGAGTTTCCTACAGATAAGGGGGTCAGTCACAGTTGCATTTGATCTCCTTATCTGTTTAACCTTTACACAGAAGATATCTATAAAGCAGGTTTAGACTGAGAAGGAGGAGGCATGAAAATTGGAGGAAGAAACACACAATTTAAAATATGCTGATGACACCATACTGCAGTGGCCTCTCCACTTTCACAAAGGTTCAGGGAGTAGAATCCCTGCAAAAGTTAAAAACAAAAACCACGAATAACCTCCCACACCGAATTGAGCGTTCCCTCTCCCATTCCCTTCTGGGGCTTCCCTGTCGCATTCCCTTTCTTTTTGCCTGGGCGCATGTGCCTTCCTTCTCCACGTCTGGGCAAAGGGCAAATGAATGGGAAGAAGCAGCCCCAGACACAGAAAAAGGGCACGCATGTGTCTTCCCCTCCTATTCCCTTGTTTTTTACCTGAGTGCATGTACCTTCCTTCTCAATGTCAGAGCAAAAGGCAAGGGCATCGGAGGTGGAGAATGGGGGGTGAACTCCCATACACCTGCCTCTTGTGCATGCAGGGCTGTCTGCTCCCATTTGCTTGCCTTTTGTGTGGACATGGAGAAGGAAGGCATGAGCCACGCTGGAAAAAGGCAAAGAAATGAGAGGAGGGAATGGGGGAGGCAAGCGGGAACCTCAGAAACCAAATCCATTAAATTCAAACCCATGAATGTGGAAGGAGGACTGTATTAGCAAAAGACAGGAAGGATTTTGAACAATTACTGAGGAAAGTACAAAGGCAGGTTTACTGTTGATTATTAAGAAAACAATAATAATGACCACAGATGATTTACTTAACTTTTTCCCCCGTTATCTTTATTGAGATATGAGTCATAATAAATAATAATTATACATCATAATAAACAATATCTTGCTTTCTATACTTCAAATACTTCATTTTTAAACACCAATTTCATTACATTTAGTTGTATGTATATAATTTCCATACTTTTATCTGAATTCTCTCTCCTTTTTTAGATATTCTAAAACCTGGGGAGAGGGGGAAAAAACCCAAAAAAACCAAAAAAACAAATACACAAAAAAATATAATAATTATAATTTCCCTAACCCCCTCAAAAAATAAAAAATGAAAAAAGAAAGAAACTCCCGTAAATCTGAACTCATACCCTTATTGTCCAATAGAATAAAGGTCTCAGCCT
>CAOKZL010005809.1:0-10032 GCA_948472985.1 Iguana delicatissima | reverse complement strand
AAAAAAAAAGATAAAAACCCTTTCCCGCCCCTTATCGTTGTCCAGCGCCAGGACAGGGGGAATCACCAAGCAGCCTCGGGGGGTTTTTCCCCGCTTTTTTTGGTTTTCCTAGGAAATGCTCCCATGGGGGGGTTTCCACCTTTTCCCTTTCCCCACAGCGCAGCCAGGTTTTTTAAGGCTGCACGGGGGGAAGAAGCACGGGGGCCCCAGGCTCGGGGAGCTCCACACACAAGGTAAGTGCACAGGGGGCCTGAAAAAGGGGTCTTTGGGATTTTTTTCCCACTACAAGCTAAAAATAAAAGGGGGGGATTGGGGGGCCGGCCCCAGCAGCATCACATGCTTGAAAGGATATATTTAAAGACCTCCTTCAACTGTGTGATGCTCCGGAGGCCTTTTTCCATGGAAAGCAATGCCAAAGCAAGGAAAAAAAAAATTTTTTCCCTTTTTAAAAAAATAAAAAGGTGTACTTTTCCCTTTATTTCTCTTTTCAGTTTTTGATGGGCTACTTTAAATAACTATTTGAAGCATTTTGGGAAATTTTCAGATTCTAGAAAAATTTTGGGGCCCACAGCAAAAAAAATTTAAAGGGGGGGGGGGTCAGTGTTAGAAAAAGGTTTGGGAAAAATTTTTACAAGTTCAGTGTTCTCCACCCTTAAAAAAGGGATCAATAAACTTTACATAGGACAGAGACAGCGGGGATCTCAGAGAAAAGTTGCTTTTTGGGGTTGAAATTTCATTACCTGTCTCTAGTCTGCATAAGGCCAAGAAGGGGTTTACCCCAAGAGGTAAAATACCCCGGGGAACTGCCTGCAATGCCAACACCTCTGAGGAAAGATGGGGGTTTTCTCAAGAGGGGGGAAATTCCAAGCTCTTTTCACTTTTTAAATTTCATGGTACTTTAAAACGGAGGTCCAGGTGAAAGTCAAAAAAGTGTTTAAGGGGGAAAAAAACACAAGGCTCAAACAGTCGCACATTCATACAAGGCTCACTGGAGGGGGAAAAGGGTGGGAAAAAACTACAAAGAAAATTGGGCAAGTGGGGAAAACCTTTCGTGTCCTGCAAAAGGGAAAAATATGGCTCAGATTTAAAGGGGGAGGGTTCCCCAAAAAATAAAATTGGAGCAGCAAAAGCCATGGTTTATGTCCAATATATGTGGTTAATTTAGCTTAACAGGCAGGGGGGGGAACAAAGGGAGAAGTTTAAAGGGGAAAGGGGAATTTTCAGGATGTTGGTCATTGTTGTTTTTTATAAAAGTTATTTTCTTTTAAGTTTGGGGGACTTTTGAGGATCATCTTCTCCAACTAATCCCAGTGAATTTATACCCTGGCCATTTTTTAGGTCCCCTCTGACCCACTTTTACATGTGTCCAGCAAACCCCCTCTTTGCCAGCATGGCTTTTCAGCCATAACAGTGTATATTTTAAAATTTTTATGCCTTTAAATAATTTATCTTTCATTGGGGGGATGGCATGGTAATGGGGAGCAGATTTGCTTGCATTGAGATCGTTTTAATTTTAAACATCCCAACAAAATGTAGTCCGGGAAACCCCAACATCATCATTTTTCCTTTTATGTTTTCCCCTTTTTTTAACATATCTGCCTGCCCAAAAAAGCCAGGAAGACCCCAAAAAGCTTGCGGGGATTATGTTTTGGATTTGGCCCCCAAAAGGTATTGCTGTTTGTGGATTTTGGTTTATCTTGTATTTTATTGGGTGGAGTTTCCCCTTTGGCTTTTTGGGTTTCCCATTTGTGACAAAAAAGAGTTTTTTTAATACAAAGCTATTCTAAAGAAGTTTTTAAAAAACCCAAAAATATATAGTGGTTGGAATGAAACCAGGACTCCAGGAAACACCACTGGGGTTTTTTTACACCAAATTGAAAAAGGGTTTTGGAAATATAAAAGGGGCAGGTTTTCAAATTTCAAAATGACTTTGAAATTTTTGGAAATGGGCCAAAGCTCAAAAAAAATAATTTCAACAAGAGGAATGAACTGCACTTAGGAAGAAAAAAGGGAATGCACAGATTTAGGGGGGGGACCATGTCGGGGGTAACAGTTCATGTAAAAAGGGATCCAGAAGTCTTGGTAGACCACAAGCTGAAATGGCCACCAGTGTGATGTGGCACCCAAAGAAAACCAACATGTTTTTCTTGGTTGCATCAATAGGAGTATAGTGTTTAATTGAGGGAGGAAATTTGGGAGTTTTTCTGCTTTGGTTGGCCCCGGAAAACCCTGTGTCCATTTTGGGGAAACCCAATTCAAAAAGGACTTTTTCAAGTGGAGCATGTCCAGAAGAGGGGCCGGGGTAAAGGGTGTGGAAGCCATGAAGCCCATGGGGGGGCAGTTTGGGGAAACCCCGGGGGATGTTTCGTCTGAGAAGAGGTTAAGGGGGGCCCATGATAGCCATGTTTAAATTTTGGGAAAGGGGGATGCCATGTAGAGGGGGGGAGGGGGGTTGTTTTCGGGCTGCCCCAATAGACTAGGACAAGGAGCAATGGTTTTCAAACTGCAAGAAAAGAAAAGCCACCTAAAACTCAGGAAGAATTTTTCCCGATGGTCAGAGCTGTCCGGCAGTGGGAAAAGTTTTCCTGGAGTGTGAGGAGTCTCCTTCCTTGGAGGTTTTTTTTAAACAGAGACTTTGGGTGGCCAAACCGGGGGAGTGCTTTGATGGGTGTTTCCCCATGGAAGGGGGGTTTATGGGGGGCCACTTGGGGCTCTCCCAACTCTATGATTCTATTTCACAATTGTAAGAGTCATTTATGTCAGCCTTGGTTGAACCTGGGCAAGTCACCCCTCAGCCCCAGGAGAAAAAAAATGGAAAACCCTTTTCTGAAGGGGGTCTACCTCTCCTTCCATGATATCCCTTTATCCTCCTTCCCAAGTGACTAGCTTTAAAGGGTTTTTTGGAGGGAGAAAAAATCCCAAAAATGACTACAGCCCATACGGGGGGGGGAAGACAAAGAAAGAGGGGGAGGACCAAATTCCCCAGGAGGATGACATGGAATTAAAGGGGGAAAATTTGGTGGAAAAGGGGAATTTTTAAAAATATGTGTGTGTATACATGGCAGAGAGGCATACAGATGCAGACAGCACTGAGTAGGTCTTTTTTTAATATTTCTTTTATAGTTTATCAACAAAAACTCTTTTCCCACAGCTTGAAACCATTGCTCCACAGTGTCTTGGAGTAGCAGGGGACAAGCTTGTTCCATGCTCCCCGTGAAAGATTTTAAAAAAAGGGCCCACAAATTTCCCCCTTAACTTTCTTTTCTCCAGGCTAAAAGTTTACCCAAATTTTTAAGCCACCTCCTCAAAAGGGGTTTAAAGTTTCCAGGCCTTCTACCATTTTGATTGCCCTCCCCTGGACACCTTCTAGGTTTTTCCACTTCCTTTCCTGAACTTGAGGCCCCGAACCAGATAGTTTTTCCCCCAGGGGGGTTTAAAACCCAAAGCAGAATAAAGGGAACCATCACTTTTCTTGATTTATATGTGCTATTCCTTTTGATAAAGAATCGCATTGGCCTTTGCAGCTGCTGCATCCATTTTGGGGGGCCCATTTTCCATTTTGGGGTTTTAAAAGGAAACCCCCCAGATCACTTTAAAGGTTGGGCCGGTTGTCATCCAACTTTTTCATGCAGGTGGGGTTAAATTTTTTCCCTGTTTTTCCCTTTTTAAATTCGTCTTTTTAAATTTTTGGGCCCCAAGTATCAATTTTTAAAAGGCATTTCAAATTTTCTCCCCCCGTCCTTCTAAGTGTTGGCTGTTCCTCTACCAATTTGATTTACTGCAAATTTGTGGTTTTCCCCCTTTTCCCCATTGAAAAATTTTCCTTTTAAATGGGCCCAGGAAAAAAAAGCCCCCCCCTTGGGATTCTTTCCCCCCCGGATGAAAGGACAGGGAAACCCTTTTTGTATTTTTTATCCAACCCTTTTAAAACCCCCCCCATGGGTTTCCTTTTCAATTCAAAAAAAAAATTTGTTTTCCTTTATAAAGGGGCCATTTTTGCCAAACCTTGCCCCAAATTTTTGCTCGCCCCCAAAGGGTTACTTCCTGTTCCCAAATTTCTAGCATCGCAAAAAAGAACAGTGGAGCATTTAAAAAAAAAGGGGCCCCCGGGGATCCTCTAGGGTTTGATTTGGGAAACCCCAAAAAATTTTTTTGGGTACTCAAGTGCCATTATGTGCAATGGTGTAGTAAAATGGAAACCCCTTTTTTAAAATGGAAAAATCAAAGTTTTTTTTTTTGGATTAAAAATATATATTTTCAAAAAAATGGTCGGGTTTAACCCGGGGGATAAAGAATCCACAAATATAGAAAGGGTTACTGTACAGTTTAAATTAAAAAAAAGGGGGACATGCCAACTGACCAGGAGGGGGAGGGCTTGTTCTTGGTGTTTAAAATTAGGACAAGGAGCAACGGATTCAAACTGCAGGAAAGGAGATTCCCCCCTGAACCACAGGAAGGTTCCCACAGTCAGAGCTGTTCGGAATGGAATTTGCTGACTTAAAAGTGTGGTAGAGTCTGGATGGCCATTTGTTGGGGAAAGCTTCCATGTGTGTACCAAAATGGCAAGCAGTTTAACTATGGCCCCTGGGTCTCTTCCACCTTAGGGGTTTGGTTATATACCCAATGAAAAAGCCAGCATGGGGAGGGTTTTGGGGTTGGGGTAGGATCCGGGGGGGCCAGGGTTTACCAATAGCTCCTCTTCATCCTGGAGAGAAGTGCCAAAGGGTTCTGTCCTGGGAAAAACCCCCCCGGGGGGGGGGGGGGCCCCCCAAAAAAGGGGGGGGGGGGCCCCCCCCCCAAAATTTTTTTGGGAAAAGGGGCCCAAAAAATTTTAAATTTTTGGGGTTTTAAAAACCGGGGGAAAAAAAACCCCCCCGGGGGAAAAAAAAGGGGGGGGAAAAAAAAAAGGGGGGGGGGGGGCCCAAAAAAAAGGGGGGGGGGCCCCCCAAAAAAAAAAAAGGGGGGGGGGGAAAAAAAAGGGGGAATTTAAAAGGGGGGGGGGGCCCCCCCTTTTGGGGGGAAAATATAAGGGGCCTGGGGGGCCCTGGGGTTTTAGCCCCAAATTTTTGGGGGCTTTTTTCCCCCCTTTTTTCCCCCGGTTTCCCCCCCCCCAAAAAAGGCCCTTAAAAAAATTTTTTCCCCTTTTTTTTTTTCCCCCCCCCAAAAAATTGTTTTTTTTCCCTAATTTTGGGGAAAAACCGGGTTTTCCGGGGGGGGAAAAAAAGGGGGGGGGGGAAAAAACCCCCCTTTTTTTGATTTTTTTTGGGGGGTTTTTTGGGGAAACCCCTTTTAAAACCCCGGGGAAGTGGAAAAAGGTTTTTTCCCCCCAAAAAAACCCCTTTAAATTTTAAAGGGGAAAAAATTTTTTTTGGGAAAACCCAAAAACCCCCCTTCCCCAAAACCCCCCCGGGAAAACCCCCCCTTTTCCCCTTTCCCCAAAAACCCCCTTTTTTTCCCTTTTTTTTTCCCTTTTTTTTTTTTTCCCCCCTTTTGGGGGGCCACCCTTTTTTTTTTTTAAAAAAACCTTAAAATTGGTTTTTAAAAAAAAAGGGCCCCCGGGGGGGGGGGAAAAAAAGGGTTTTTTTTTCTTTTGAGGGGGGAAAAAAAAGGGGGGGTTTTAAAATTTAAAATTAAAAAAGGTTAAAAAAAAAACCCCCAAAACCCCCTTTTCCCAAACCCCCCTTTTTTAAAAACCGTTCCCCCCCTTTTTTTTTAAAAATAAAAAAAAATAAAACCCCCCTTTTGGGGAAAAACCCCGGGGAAAAAGGGGAAAAAAAACCCCCCCCTTTTTTGGGGGTTTTTTTTTTTTTCCCCCGGGTTTTCCGGGGAAGAAAAAACCCCTTTTCCCTTTTTTTTTTTTAAAAACTTTTTCCCCCCTTTTTTTCCCCCCCTTTTTTCCCCCCCCCTTTTTTAAAACCCCAAAACCCCAAAACCCCCCTTTTTTTTTTTTCCCCCCTTTTTCGGAAACCCGGGTTAAAATTTGTTTGAAAAAAAGGGGGGGAAAAAAAAAAAAAACCCCCCCCAAAAAAAAAATTTTTCCCCTTTGGGAAAAAATTTTGGGGGGGCCCCCTTTTTTTTTTTTTTCCCCTTTTCCCCCCATTTTTTTTAAAATTTTTCCCCCCCCTTTTTGGGGGGAAAAACCCCCCCCCCCCTTTTTTTCCCAAAAATTTTTTAATTTTTTTTTTGGGGGGGTTTTTTTTTTTTTTTTTTAAAAAAAAAAAACCCCCAAAAATTTTCCCCCCCAAAAAAAAAATTTTGGGTTGGGGGGAAAATTTTTTTTTCCCCCGGTTTTCCCCCCCCCTTTTTTTTCCCCCCCCCTTTTTTTTTAAAAGGGTTTTTTTTTTTAAAAAAAAAAAAAAAAAAAAATTTTTAAAAAAAACCAAAAAAAGGGAAAAAAAAATTTTTTTTTTCCCCCAAAAAAAAAAAGGGGTTTTTTTTTTTTAAAATTTTTAAAAAAAATTTTTAAAAAAAAAGGGGGCGGGGAAATTTTTTTCCCCCCAAAAAAAATTTTTTTTCCCAAAAAAATTTTCCCCCTTAACCCCCCCCAAAAAAACCCCCAAAAAAATTTTTTGGGTTTTTCCCCCCCTTTTTTGGGGGCCCCCCAAAAGGGGGGGAAAAAAATTTTGGGGAAAAAAAAAACCCCCCAAAATTAAGGGAAGGGGGGAAAGCCCAATAAAATATTCTTTGAATCCCCAAAGCTGGTTCCTAGAATTAGTACCAATGAAATGGGTTGTAAAAGTTTTGGGAAAAGGTTGCCCTCTTCTTTCAATCCTCTTTTTTGGAGCTCATTTTCCCCCATCTTTCCATGGGGGATCATCATGGGTGGACCTTGATCCCCCCATTTTTGGGGGTAAAAAAGGTGCGGGGATCCCCCTTCTCCAGAAATCTTCCAAGAAAATTGGGCATTACCCACTGGGGGGGGTGGGGGGTGGTCTAGCGGGAAAATTCTGCATTAGCAGGAAGTTGAACTCAATGGCCTCCGGGACCCCCTTCCCAACTAACTCTATGACTAAGAAAAGTAGTGTGAGGTAGAGACTGGGTGACCAGATTTCCCAGATCCCTACACAGCAATGGGGGGGGCCCACCTTTTGGGCTAGTCCCTCCTCACCCTCTGCCTTTTTTTCCCCACTGAAGAAGAAATCTTCAAAAAAAAAACAAAACCCCAAGTTGCAGAGGGTTACTCAGTGGTGATGTGATGGCACACAACCACAAAAAAATGAAACGGTCTCATTATGTCTTTTTTTTTAATAAATGGACACCAAACTTAGTTGAATCTGAGTGGAATCTCAAGAAAAAGGATTTTTTCTATTGAAAATTTTGAACTGAAATTTTATTACCTGTTGTGGGCTGGGTAAAAAATTTTTTTAGCCTACAACAAAGGCAAAAACTCTTTCATTTAACTAAAAATCAAGTTTTTTATCAGCAATTTAATTTTTTCCCCCCCAGACATAACAATCCAAAGCAGCATTTCACCGGGGGTTTCTCCAGACCCCTGATGGGTCACGATGTCTTCACTGGTGGTCCCTGAAGGCTTGAAGAAATGTTATGAGTTTTTAAGTTGAAACAGAAAGCGATAAAGAACCTTTCCGCACCTTATGTTGTCCAGCGCCAGGACACGGGGATCACGGAGCCTCTTGTGAGGGGTTTCCCGGGGTTCCCCGCTGCTTCCTCCATGGGAAAAGGCCCCATGAGGGCTCCACCTCTTCCTTCCACAGCGCAGCCAGGTATTTTTCCCCGGCTGCCTGGGGAGAAAAGGGAAGGCTCAAAGGGGCTCCACACACAATTACATGGGGCCCTGCAGCAATGCGCAATCACGCATCATTTTCGACTACAAGCTGAAAATGAAATAGGGGCCAAAATTGGGCCCGGGCCCCAGCAGCATCACATGCTTGTAAGGAAAACTGAAAACTCCTTCCCAAATGTGTGATGTTTCCCGGGGGCCATTTCGCCCTGGCAAAGCAACCCAAAACAAGGAAGAAAGACAAATTTGTTCCCAAATGTTCCCAAAAAGGGGTGTGTACATTTCCTTTTTTTCTCTCTTTAGATTTGATGGGCTACTTTTAAAAAAACTATTTTAAGCACTTTGGAGTTTAGATTTAGTAAAAGGGCCCCAGCAAAAAAAAATTGGGGGGGGGGGCAGTGTTAGAGAAAAGGTTTAAGAATTTATCACAAGTTCAGTGTTCTCCAAACCAAGAAAGGATCAATAAACTTTACATAGGACAAAAGACAGCTGGATCTCAGAGAGAAGTTGCTTTTCTGTTGGAGTTGAAATTTTATTACCTGTCTCTACTCATAAGGCCAAGAAAGGGGGGTTACCCCAAAGGTGGTAAAATCCCGGGGAATTACCCCCTGCCCACCTCTGAGGAAAAATGGGGAAATTTGGAGGGGGGGGGCTTCCAAGCTCTTTTTTACTTTTGTATTACATGGTACTAAAAGGGAGATCCAGGGGGGAAAGTTCCAAAAAGGGGTGTTTTAATGGGGGGAAATACAAACCCCCAAGGCTCAACAAATGCACATTCATACAAGGCTCACTGGAGGGGGGAAAAGGGTGGGGAAAAAATTTGGGTGGCAAAGAGTTGGGATGAAGTGGGAATACTTACGTGTCCTGCAAGGGGAAGGGACAAAATGATATGGCCCAAACCCCCCTTTTGGGCCCCTTTTCCCCTGCCCCCCCCCGGGGCCCCCGGGGGGCCCCCCTTTCCCCCGGGGGGCCCCCCCCCCTTTTTGGGAAAAAACCCCCCAAAAAAAAAAAAAAGGGAAACCCCCCTTTTTAAAATTTTTTTTTCCCCAAATTGGGGGGCAGCCCGGGAAAAAGGGGGGCCCCCCCCCCTTTTTGGGTTTTCCGGGGGGGGAAAAAAACCCAAAAAAAAAACCCTTTTTAAAAAATTTCTTCCGGGTTTTTTTCCTTTTTTTTTAAAATTTAAATTTTTTTTTAAAAAAAACCCCTTTTTTTCCCCCCCCAAAAAAAAAAAGGGGGGTTTTTTTAAAAAATTTAAAACTTAAAAATTTTTTTTTTCCCCAAAAAAAAAAAAAAAAAAAAATTTTTTTTGGGGGTTTTTTTTTTTTTTTTTCCTTTTTCCCTTAAAAAGGGGGGGTTTCCCAAGGGGGAAAGGGGGAATTTCCCTTCCAACATTTGGGGGGGGCACCCGGGGGGGGGCCCTTTTTTTTTTTTTTTTTAAAAAATTTTTTGGGGTTTGGGGGGAAATTTTAAAAAAGGGTTTTTTTTGGGGGGGCCCCCCCCCCCAAAAACCGGAAAAAAAGGGGGGGGGGGGGGGGGAAAAAATTTTAAAAAGGTTTGGGGGGGGCAAAACCCCCAAAGGGGGGAAAAAGGGGGGGGGAAAGGGGAAGGGGAAAAAGGGCTTTTTTTTTTAAAAAAAAAACTTTTGGGGGGGAAGGGGGGGGGGGCCCCAAATTTTTTGGGGTTTTTCTTTTTTTGGGGGGGAAAAAATTTTTTTAAAAAAAATTTGCCCCCCCCTTTTTAAAGGTTTTTTTTTTTTTTCCCCCCCCGGAAAAAAAATTTGGGTTTTTGAAAAAAAATTTTTAATTTTCCCCAAATTAAAGGGGGTTTTTTTTTAAAAAAAAAAAAGGGAAATTTTTTTTTTTTTTTAAAAAAAAACCCGGGCCCCCAAAACCTTTTTTTTTTTTTTTTTTTTTTTGGGGGAAAAAGGGGGGAAAAAAAAAAATTTTTTTTTTTTCCCCCCCTTTTTGGGGGGTTTTTTTTTTTTTTTAAAACCCCCCGGGGGTTTTTTTTTTTTGGGGATTTTAAAAAAAAAATTTTCCCCCTTTTTTAAACCAAATTTTTGGGGGGGCCCCCCCCCCCAAAAAAACCCCCTTTCCCCCCGGGGGGGGGGGAAAAAAAAACCCCCCAAGAAAAAGGGGGGGTTTTTGGGGAACCCCCCAAAAAAAAAAAAAAAAAAAGGGGGGGTTAAAAGGGGAAAAAAAAAAAGGGGGGCCCTTTTGGGGGGCCCTTTTTTTTTTGGGAAAAAAAACAGGGGGGTTGGCAAAAACCCAAAAAAAGGGAAAAAAAATTGG
>CAOKZL010005805.1:0-10349 GCA_948472985.1 Iguana delicatissima | reverse complement strand
GCTACTAAAGTTATTAGTCAAATTCAGAGTGAGAAAACTCCTTTTTAGTAGTCAATTTAATTAAAGTTCCTTACTTGTTACCAGAAAGAGGATTTAGCAGAGCTTGTAGCTTCTCTGAAGGTGGCAAGTCATGTAGTGGGGCCAGAGTTGATGATCATGTCTCTATAGGGTGAACCAATATGCTAGAGGGGTTCTGGAAGCTTTGGTGATCAATCCTCCACAACTCCCTGTGGCCAGGGGGCAAGTTTCAACCAAGCCCCTATTTAGGGGACAGGAAACCATGGCACGCCACATCTCATCACTGCCTCCTCTCAGGAGAAGCAGACAGAGAGATCTTTACATCGCCCTTTTTTGTCTTGTGATCATGATATATCTGTAAACTTGAGGACCTTATCTAGTTCCTTCATGGCTGTTTTTCCAAGTCTTAGTCTTCTGATTTCTTGACTGAAGTCTCGATTCTGATTAACAGCTGAGCCAAGATGTAGGGAATCTTTGACTGTTTCAATATCTTCATCATCCACTTAAAATTTATGTAAACCATCTGTGGCTGTTATTTTTGCCTTCTTAGTATTTGGCTGCAATCCTGATTTTGCCCTTTATTCATTAACTTCAATCGGCAGTTGTTTCAAGTCTTTGTTATTTGTTTACAGTAATATGATGTCAACTGCATATCTTAGCCTGCTGATGCTCCTTCCTCAATTTTCACATCTGTTTCCTTTGCGTCATTAAACCCACTGTCCATATGATATGTTCTGCATATAAATCAGACAGATGGGGTAACAAAAATGCCACCTTGTCTGATGCCCTTGCCAATGGGAAACCATTCTGTCTCTCCATATTGTGACTTGACAACGGCCTCTTGCCCAGAGTAGAGATTATATATCAACAAGGTATATATTACAGATTATATATCAATTAAGATATTACAGAATCCCATTTCTTTGGGAGATAATCAAAATTTGGGGCATGTGCCTATGTGTCAAAGTGACACACAAGTTAAGACTAACAAGAGAGTGATGATAAAAATAGCATAGGTTTATTCCTTGCCCATTCTCTAGCTGAGGCAAGCTAGACTATTTTAATTCAGAATACAATTAAAAGGTAATCAGAAAAAAGAGAATTTATAAACAAGGAGTTAGATCCAAAAAGCAGAAGTCTTCTTCAAAAGGAAGATGGAAACCTTGGATCTAACTTGACTTTCCAGAATTTCTCCCACATAAAAATGTGCTAGGCTGCTTCACACATGGAATTTGTTCTGCAGAGCTATAGAATAAAAGCATACAAAATGTAATTGGTGAACCTGGGCATCTATGCTGAGGTATACACATAATGTTAAAAACAGTAGTATACAATATCCAGTTTAAATCTGTGGGAGTATATGATATCCACTTCCCCTCCTGAAGTGACTATGTATACGATTATTGGTCCAGACTCACCAAGCACTACCTTTCCAAGGTGGTGGGAATGCATGTTCCTGTAAGATAAGAAGCTTATCTTAGGGAGCAGTGCTGCTAGTAGAGTCATCCATGTCAAAGAGGTTTTTGCTGAGGAGACAGACTAAATGTCCCAAAGAGCTACAGGGCAGCAGAGTTAGTGGAAGGTGATACTGGTGCAAGAGCTCTCAGAAACAATGGCAGTGCCACCATAGCTATCATTAGCTGGTATGGCACAGAAGGAAGCACAGTAAGCCTGCTGAATGTCATTTACCATGAAAACCCTATGATAAGACAATCCAAAAAGAAACAAAAGAGAGTGCCAGAAGTTGATATTCCCAGGTCAGAAGGCACTCAATGGACTACTGAGGAAAAGCAGAGGCTAAGTATGAGAGGTGATGTAGCTAACGATACAACTGGACTCAAGTCAAAAGGACATTCAGTTGCTGACATGCTCAGAGGAAAAAGGAAAATCTGAAGCTATACGACACATACTACAGGAAATGAAATGTGAAAAGCATGCATCGGGGGAAGCAAGACATATTAAAACAAGAAATGTATCATATAAACACTGCAATACTTGGAGTGCGTGAGCTAAAGTGCCCAGGAATGGGACATTTTTTAGTTAAATAATTACACAGTGTTTTATTCAGGAAATAAAAATCTTAGAATAAATGAAGCGGCATTAATAGTGAGGAGACATTCAGAAAAAGCAGTCAAGGGATACAATATAAAGTCTGACCAAATAATTACCAATAATTTTTAAATTTTGTAAAGTGTCATGTACATGGATGGCACTATATAAATAAAGGAGGAGGAAGAGGAGACGACAACGACTTCAGGAAAAGCCCTTCAAGTTTCTGCTCCAACTACAGAGGTGAAAGAGGAAGACACTGAAAGATTCTACACTGGAGTCCAGGAGGAAGCTGATCACACACCAAAACAGGACATGTTGGTGGTAACCATAAGAGACTGGAAGGCAAAAGTTGGTAACAGAGTAGAACTAAAGACTGTAGGAGAATTTAGCCTAGGAACAAAAAAATGAAGCTGAAGAGTGACTGACAATTTTGTGATGCCAACAGTTTGTTCATCACAAGCAAATTATTCAAGCAACCAAAGACGTGACTGATGGCCAGCATAAAAATCAGATGGACTATGTAACTGAAAGCAGAAAATGGAGAAACTCCATTCTTTCTGCAAAACAAAGAGTAGACTATGGCACATGACCTACTAATATCAAAAATTAGAGTACAGCTAAACAAGAACAGTAAACCAGCTATCATGTCAAAATGCAACTCAAAGAAAATCCCTGTAGAATTTAAAGATAATGTAAAAAATAGATTCACACTATTATTGACCAGGAAGCAGAAGAACTCTTTGCTGAATCCAGGGACATCATCAAGGAGGAATGCAAAAAGACACTGTTTGTAGGCAAAAAGAAATGGAAGCCTCAAAGTATGATAGATGAAACTCTTCAAGCAGTTAAGAACAGAAGAGAAGCAGAAGCAAATGGAAACAGAAATAGGTTTAGACCCTGAATACAACTGTTCAGCAATTTGTGTGCGGGGACAAAGTAACCTAGTAAAATAATCAATGTAGAGATATAAAACATAACTACTAAAAGGAATAACAAGAAACCTCTTCCATAAGTTCTGAGAAACCAAAGTGAAATTTCAACCAAAAATGAGGGTGCCACACAATCACCAATGAACACATTACACAACCAAACAGAAATAAAAAGATGTTGGAAACAATATACTGATGAACTATATACAATAGATGAACGGATGACAGATTCATTCAAGGAAGAACCATTTGAAGATGAATCTCTAGTTTTAGAAAGTGAAGGAGAAGCTGCACTCAGAACAATTGGAAGAACACACCGATAGAGCTGCTTCATTCTACAGAGACAGTATCTACTCTAGGTCTAACTAAAAGCTGTCAACAAATATGGAAAACAAAATAACAGCCCACACACTGGAAATAATACATATTTTAGTTCCTCAAGAAGGGGGCACCAGGGATTGCAGTAACCATAGGATCACTGCATTAATTTCCCGTGCAAGCAAAATAATGCTCAAAATTCTATAACAAAGACTTTTACCATATATGGAGCAAGAAATGACAGATTTCTACCTGGTTTCAGGAAAGGAAAAGGGAGTCTAGGGACTACATTGCCAACATACACTGTAAAATGAAGCACATTAATGAATTTCTGAAAACAATCCTCCTGTCTTTATGGATTATAGCAAAACCTTTGATTGTGTAATATCATGAAAAACTAGGGGTCACTTTTAAAGAAATGAGTGTGTCACAAATTACAAATGGATTGCAGACGGAGAGGTTCCATCACAGAAGCCAAGGTCTTGAGTCTTTGGAATCTGAGCAAGACTGTCAATGACAGGGTGACTTGGAGATCTCTCATTCATAGCATTGTCATAAGTTGAAGTTGACTCATCAGCAGGTAACAATAACAATTGCTCCAGAAACCTGATAATGTTCTATGCTAGCATAACCACACTGGCTTAGGCTGTGGTAGCAGAGAAAAAGTTGTGGGTGCTAGAGCCATTGAAGAAGTCAGACAAAGAAAAAATAGGCTTCTCAGAGTAAGCAGATTTTGTTTCCCTTTCCTTATCACTGCGGCACATCCCTGAAAAAAAAGTGTAACCAGACAGAGTCCACATGGTACTGTGTAGTTAAATAAAGTGTAGTTCAACCTACTATCAGATTCTATTCATTAACTTTAAAGGGTTCAAAAAATCCCATTTACTAGCCTGGTGCACCACCGGGATTCTAGCCTCTTAATTTACTACTACATTTTCTGATACTGTTACCTGCCTTAGAATGTTAAAATGGTGGACCATAATTTTTAATGTAAGTATGGAGCCAATGTGGTATAGTGCTTTAAGCACTGCACTACAACCCTGGAGAAAGGAGCTCAATTTCCTGCTTCGTCATGAAAACCCACTGGGTGACCTTGGGTGCATGACACACTCTCAGCCCCAGAAAACCCTGTGATAGGTTCACCTTAGGGTCACCTTAAGTCAGCAATGACTTGAAGGCACGCAAGACAAACAAGTAGTTTCCATTTCTTACCTAGAACTAAGCAATTTAGATTTCTCTAGAGATATGTAGTTCAGAAAAGAAGTTTTATATTCCAAGATAGCTAATTTTCCCACTGGGGATTTTGGGTCTTATAGTTAATGACATATGCATGTGTAAATACAGCTGCATGTATATCTTTCTGGATGATGTAGAGTGGTCTAATCTTTGGCTTTTGGTGCTCCATCCAAAAACTCTGCCTCCAGCTGTTAAGTCCCTGCTGCTGCTACTGCTTGCTGATGGGGAAGGGAGGCAATTCAGATAATGGAAGATGCAGCTGGTCTGGGGTCTAACGGGAACGGAAAGGAAGGTGTGCACCATATGTGAGCACAAGCTCACTTTTTCCTCCTCTGAGCTGAGGCCAGGTGCTTCTTTATAATCTAAAATGCCTACCCCTCCTCTCCCAACAGTAAGCAGGAACAGCAGTAGTTGCCCCTCTCAGAGCTTGACAGCTGCCAGGGCAAGGGGAGGATGTTGAACAATGTGGATAGAGTGTTGTATTCTGGCTTCCTGATGTAGGATTTCACCCATAGTGATTGTACAAGTGCTTTTGTAGATCACAGATTTCCATGTGGCAGGAAAGTGTGTGTGTGTGAGAGAGAGAGAGAGACAGAGAGGGAGAGAGAGTATGTACATGCTGCTATTCAAGAAACACAAGCACAGAGCTCTCTCTTGTACAGAACCAGTTAATCCTCCAGTACTGATAGCACGGATAAGACAAAATACAAGTGACAAGAAAATTCAAGAAAATCACAATCAATCCAAATAATGGCCCTTTCCACATGTGGAGGGGGAAACGGGGGGAAACGCTCTAAAACGGAGCTTACCAGCAGTTGGGTAAGTCTGTCGCCATGCGGAGCAGCGCGATCTCGCTGTTCTGCAGTCCTCTGGCGTCCAAAATGGCGGCTTCCAGCTGGCGGAGGCTCTCCATCAACCAGAGAAGCTCGCCAGCCTAAAACCCGCCCCCAGCAAATCTGCAGGCACGCACTGGTGCACGCCAGCAAATATGCACCAGAGCACGGCGATAGAGCTGCATGGGGTTGCGTGCTCCGTGCTTTTTAAAAACCTCAGAAAAGAGGTTTTTAAAAAACACACCACGCCACCAGTTCCGGTCGCAGGTGCGGAACTATGAAAAATAGTCTGCCCCAATCCACTCCACGGTGCAGAAGACCTCCGTTGGAGGTTGCTCTGTACCGTTTTAATACCCTAGTGTGGAAAAGGCCCATGTCTTGGGCAGGTACATAAACAATATGGCAGAAAAAAATATATGCTAGAAAATTAAAGGTAACCACTTTCTACTTTTTGAGAGCCAGTGTGACACAGTGGTTTAAGTGTGAGACTACAACCCTGGAGACCAGGCTTCAGTTCCCTGCTCGGCCATGGAAACCCACTGACCTTGGACATATCACACAATCACAGCTCCAGAAAACCCTGTGATAGGTTCGCCTTAGGGTCAACTTAAGTGAGAAACTACTTGAAGGCACACAACAACAACAAGTTTCTACAAGTTTCTACACTGTATTTGTCAACATTCAATCATAATGGCCAATAAATATAATTTAAAATAAAAAGCCATACCATTATTAAACTGTTTTTATGTTTATTTAAATATATAGGTTTCCTACTTACTCACAACAGCTTCAAGCAAATCAGGGCAAGCCTGCAAAGATTCCAGTTGTGCATGATCTGACGTAACTTCACAAAGCACATCAAGGAGCTGAACTGTAATCAGTACTTCCTATAAAAAAGAGGCTACAAGTTATCTATGAAATTCCTAATAAAACATTAAAGTTTCTAATTTTCTAGCACATCTTAATTCATGCACCATTATTAATCATGTCTAAGTCTGTGTGAACCTGACACTAAGCACAAAATTCATTTTTATGAGACTATCAGATTTCACACTTTTAAAACCAAGATGCAACTGCTTTGCTAGCAAACACTGACTGCTTGCAAAAGTAGGTACAATGCCTCTTCAGATCTGAAAAGCAGAAAGGAAGCTGTAATACACTTCCAACAATCAAAGGGCAAGCTTCACTGGTATACCTAACACCTTATCCCTACAATAGCAAAAATGTACCACTAGCCTACTAATTTATTCATTCATTTATATATCTATATTTCAATAAAAGAGTTTAAGCAATTTCAGTTTCAAAATAACAAAAATAATTAAACAGTTTAAAATCATATTAAATCATTGAATTTAAAAATTGAATTTAAAATTTAAAAAAGCATAAGCAGCTAGTCTATACAAACAACAAGATAAAAAAAGTCCCTGAAATAAATCCACTATCCTTCCCCTTTAAAAAAATAAAATAAAAAAATAATTATAGTCTAGCCTTATCCCTGGCATGAACAGGTTGCTTACCAGTAACTGTGGTTCTTCGAGTGGTCATCTGTGCCCTCATACATTAGGAGCTTTTGCGACTGCGTGGTAGCGTTCGGAAGATTCGAGAGCTCAGTAGCTTGGCGGGAACCCCTCCCCCATGCTGGTACTGCGCATGCTCAGCCTGCCGAGCAACGGTCACTCCTCAGTTCTTGGTCCGCCGAGAAGAAAGGGACCTGAAAAAGAGGGGATGGTTGGGCGGGTATGTATGAGGGTACAGATGACCACTCGAAGAACCACAGTTACAGGTAAGCAACCTGTTCTTCTTCGTGGTCTCTGTGCCTCATACATTAGGAGACTGTGCAGCTTACTGGTAGGATGGTGGGTCAGGTCCTACAGAACAGAAGCCAGCACAGCACATCCAAACTGAGCATCTCGACGGGACCGGCAGTCTAGCCTGTAGTGGCGCACGAAGGTTGATGGCTGGGACCAGGTCGCCACACGGCAGAGTTCCTGCAGGTCGACTCCTCACAGGAGGGCTGCAGATGTCGCCACGGCTCTGGTGGAATGAGCCCGAAGGAACACTGGCGGAGGCTTCTTGGCAAGCTCATATGCCAGCTGGATAGTCTGGGCCACCCATTTGGAAAAGCGCTGGGTGGACACCTTGTGGCCTCTTCGATGCCTGCCACAGCACATGAAGAGGTGCGGGGTCTGTCTAAAAGAGGCAGTCCTGCCCTTGTAAAAAGCCAAGGCCCGATGAACATCCAAGGAGTGAAGGGATTGCTCCAAAGGTGTAGTCGGGTCCAGGTAGAAGGTGGGCAAGATGATGTCTTAACTCAGGTGGAAGTTAGACACCACCTTCGGCAGGAATGAAATGTCAGGCTGAAGGACCACCTTGTCCCTATGAAAGACG
Source organism: Iguana delicatissima (assembly GCA_948472985.1). Taxonomy (NCBI): domain Eukaryota; kingdom Metazoa; phylum Chordata; class Lepidosauria; order Squamata; family Iguanidae; genus Iguana; species Iguana delicatissima. The sequence continues at coordinate 2,575 of CAOKZL010005805.1, read as the reverse complement.
AGGTATGGTTCGTCAGATCGCAGGGCTGTCAGCTCTCCCGTCCTCCTAGCAGAGGTGACAGCCACCAAAAAGGCAGTTTTCACGGCGAGCAGCCTGTCATCTGCAGTCACCATGGGTTCGAAGGACGGTCTTGTCAGCTGGGAAAGCACCAGTGAAAGTGACCACGGCGGTAGAGGCGGTGATACTGGCAGGTAGAGGTGCTGCAGGCCCTTCAAAAACTGCTTCACGGTACCGTGACGGAAGAGAGCCGCCAATGGGGATCGTGGTGGTTGGTATGGCACGATAGCAGCAAGGTAAACCTTCAGCGACGGGAAGGTCAAGCCCTGCTGCTGAAAGTGTAAGAGGAAGTGGAGCACGGTAAGCAGGTTGACAGGCGATACCGGCTCTCATCATTCCTCAGCAAAAACAATGAAGCGTCGCCACTTGTAGTGGTAGTTGCAGAGTGTTGACTCCTTCCTGGCCACGGTGAGGACGTTGCTGATGACAGGATCGTCTAAGGCGATATCCTCCAGGCATGGAGGGCCAGGAGCGGCAGGTCCGGATGAAGCACGAGACCGTTGGAATGGGAGAGGAGGTCCGGTGCTGTTGGAAACCAGAGAATCCGTCCAAGGGTGGCCTCAAACAGGGGGCCGAACCAGTGCTGCCTCGGCCAGTACGGTGCCACAAAAATGATGTCTGCTCGGTCCGCGAGGATCTTCGATATCACCCGGCCCAGGAAGGGGAACGGAGGGAACGCGTAGAGGAATCCCTCGTTCCACCGAAACTGGAAGGCGTCGCCGATGGAGTGGCAATCGCGGTCGGCCCTCGAGCAGTACCAATGACACTTCGCGTTCTGGCTGGTGGCGAAGAGGTCAATCGTCGGTTCGCCCCATCGCTCTCAAACCATCTGGAAGGCCTCGCTGGCCTCGCGGTGGCATGAGGTGTCCCTGTTGAGGGCGTCTGCTGTGGTGTTCTCATGCCCGGCCAGGTGAACTGCCACTGGATGGATCCGAAGCAAGACACACCAGTCCAAGAGGTCGAGGGCGATGTTGAGGAGGGCGGTTGAATGAGTCCCTCCTTGCCTGTTGATATAGCAGACTGCCGTCATGTTGTCCATGAGGATTAACACTGTGCAGCCTGTGACGAGGTATCGAAATGCCCGTAGAGCTTTCGAGATGGCAAGCAGCTCGAGGGCATTGATGTGGAAGGAGGTCTCGTGACCGATCCACCGGCTGCGGACTCTGAGGTCGCCATAGTGTGCTCCCCACCCGTAGAGGGAAGCATCTGTCATTACTGTGAGTTTTGGATTTTGCTCCCGGAACGGCATGCCCGATAGGAGGTGGCTGTAAGACTGCCACCACAGCAGGGTCTGGCACACCTGTAGAGGTAGCTGGTAGTGGTGCGCCTGGTCGTCCAAGAGTGGACCGAAGACCTGAACAAGTGATCATGCGCAAAGCCTGGAGAGGTAGGTCACGGCGGTCGTCGAGGCCATGTAGCCGAGGAGCTGTTGGATTCTCCTCACTGTTACCGTAGGGGCATGGAAGACGGTGGACGCTGCCTGACAAAGCATCCACACCCGGTCCATCGGTAGGTACGCCGTTGCCAATACCATGCCCAGGGTAGCCCCGATAAAGTCGAGAACCCTCGTGGGCTCGAGATGGGACTTCTTCGGGTTGACCCGGAGTCCTAGACAGGTGAGAAGTGTCAGAGTCTAGTGTATGTCCCTGTAAAGTTTCTGTTTGCAGGATGCCACCAAGAGCCAATCGTCGAGGTAGGGGTAGATCGGACGCCCTTTGTCTGCAGGAACAACACCATGAGGGCCATGCACTTGGTAAAGACCTGTGGCACGGTCGAGAGGCCGAATGGCAGCACCCGGTACTGCCAGCAGGTACCGTCGACCACGAACTGTAGGTATCGTCTGTGCTGCGGGCGAATGGAGATGTGGAAATAAGCGTCCTGAAGATTGATGGAGGCGAACCAGTCCCCTCGTCGAAGGAAAGGCAGGATCGAGAGTAGCGTGACCATCTTGAACCTCTAGGGGCGGACGTAGTCGTTCATCCCTCTGAGGTATAGGATAGGCCGCAGGGTTCCGTCCGTCTTCGGTACAGTGAAGTACCTCGAGAAGAAGCCAGTGGTCTTGGCTGAGGACGGAAGTGCCTCGATTGCTCCCTTTTGTAGAAGGGACTGGATCTCTTCCAGCAGTACCGAGCTGGCCGGGGTGGAGTAGTAGACCCCTTGCGGTGGAATATCTTGAAACTCTATGGCGCAGCCAAGACGGATGATGGTAAGTACCCAAGAGTCCGTAGTGACACTCCGCCACTTGGCGAGGTGTCTGGCCAAGCACGGTTGATCTTGTAGGGTTACTGGGAGGGTTAAGGTTGGTATCGGTGGTGACCTGCACAACACATCAAAACCGGGACTTCGTCCCAGACGAAGACTTCTTAGAAAAAGAAGATGGGCGTCTTCGAGGAGGTCTCCATGTGGCAGGCAAAGTAGACGGCCGGGACGCAGTCGATCGTGGAGACCGCGGTTGATATGTGGAGAAGGAGGAGGATCTACGCCACGATGGCCGGGAGCCGAAGCTACGGCGAGATTG
>CAOKZL010005802.1:0-10245 GCA_948472985.1 Iguana delicatissima | reverse complement strand
CTTTCCCCCCCCCCAGCAGATTGGGGCGGAGGGAATGACAGCTGAGCACAATGCCAGGCTGAACCACTTTTTAAACTGACCCCGTTCCACCTCCCTCTCCACCACACACATTCTGGCCCCTTCTGCAAAGGCCCCCCTGCCCCGTTTGCCCCCATGATCTGGGCATTTCAGGGCGAGAGGCATGAGAGCCTCACAGCACTTTTCCTGAGTGAAAGTGCCAGTAACAATTAATAATCTAACGGCGAGGCTTCCCACGGGGCCCCTGGCCAGCCCCCACTTTGCCCTTTCTGTCCTATGCCCTCAAGGCTGGGCAGCAAAGGGCCCCTCGCCCTTGCCACAGCCCCCCTGGCTCCCACATCCAGCAGCCTCTCCTGGGGTTTTACTTGGGAGGAGACTTGCCCAAGACGACCCCCCAAGCCATGGGCCCCCCCAACCACATATCCCCAGCCTTCTGAACCGCCAACAGCCCCATGCACACAGGCAGCACACATTTTTAAGTGAAAAATAAAAAAAAAAAAACCTAAACTACGTACCTGCAATCCTTTTTCTTTTTTCCTGCTGTGGCTCACTGCTTTCCAAGGATTAAAAAATGGCGCCGTCCTGTTCTTTGCGGGGCAGACCAAATGCTGAAGCTGTCCATGCCCACGGCCCACCCTCTGTTGATCTCATGGGCAAATCAGTGCGTATCTGCGCTTCTACACAAGTGAGCATGTACGCGATACTGCGCCTCGGGGGAAAAAAGACCACATTTTTCCTGGTTTTTAAAAAGCACGTGCAACAACAGTTGGAGACGTCTCTGCGCGGATTGAGGTGTGGAAATGAAAAATTAAAGATGACGCAGCGCACTCCAAGGTATGGAAGCCTCTGTCAGAGGTCGCGCTCCACGTTTTATTACCCCCGTGTGGAAAGGGCCTGAGTCTACCAAGAAGGTGAATGCTGTGAAAAGATTTTTCAGTGTGGATCCATAAAGCATCTGTGGAAGGACTATCTGGACAGCAGAGGCACTGTGCCAAAGACTCAGGACAAGAAACCCAAGGACAGAGGGAGTTGCCGGCTCATTTCAGCTGTGGTTAAGGGCTTTGAAACCCAAGGGGCTCTCTGGCTGCTAGATAGCGAGTGTTCTCAACATCTAGCTAATAGGAGGGGACGTTTAAGATGCTGGGCAAAGCAAACATTGCCTCTGCTTACTTTGCTAATGGGTCTAAATGCAGGGTGGAAGGTGTGAGGGAAGCTTTTGTTCCTGTTTGGGAAAATACATTGACAGTGGGCTTTATGTGCCCTCATTAGAGTTTTGCCTGCTGTCAATATCTGAGTTGGCACTGAGTGGGCATTCTGTTCTCTGGAAATGTCGGTAAGGTAATCAGAAATGGGGCTGTGTGTGTGGTCAGTGAGCTCAAAAGCCAGCTGTATAAATTCTTGCCAGAACAAAATACCCACATGGTGTATAGCAATAAGCCCCAGGACGATAATTGCATCCACCTGTTGCATAGGAGGATGGGGCATGCCAGTTTCCAAGTTCTAAGGAAATTGGCTGAATGCTGTAAAGACTGCAGAGTTAACCCTTGTGATGCCTTTTTTGGACTGTGCTGTCTGCAAGCAGTCCAAATTTAAGGTGCAGCCATTTCCTAAGTTTAGTACCAGGGTATTTACACAGCCTTTTCAGTTGGTGCACTCAGATCTCATTGGTCCCATGCCCAAGTCTCAGGGTGGGGCACGGTATGTGATGCTCCTGGTAGATAACTACAGCAGGCACATGTTCTGCTATCTCCTGAAACAGAAACCCGAGGTGTGTGGAGTGTTTAAAAATTGGTGTGCCTATGTGGAATGTCAATTTGGGTACAACGTCAAAGCTCTCCAGACTGACAGGGAGATGAATATTTGGCTGGAAGTTTGCAGCTTTGGGTTTAAAAGAAAAAGGGCATAAATCACAGGTTAACAGCCTCCAATTCTCTGGAGCAGAATGGAGTTGCAGAACGTAATGGGGAGTGATACAGGCAATAATGAGTTGCTTATTGGCAGATGTTAACATGCCTCAGAAAGCTTGGGTGAGACAATGCTTACTGCCAATTACATTTGTAACAGACTTTGGAACTTCATCATAAAGATAACTCCTTTTGAAAAACTATGTGACAAGAAATCCTCTGTTGCTCATACAAAAGTGTTTGGGAGTTATGCCTGGATGCACATTCCTAAAGCCCAAAGGAGAAAGGGGCAGCCCAAAGCCCGCAGGTTGAGATTTGTGGGATACTCCAGAGGAGGGTATCACTTTGATCTCTGTAATGGAAGGGTGGTAATATCCTGAAATGCTCAGTTTGAAGAGCACAGTAATTGGAAAAGGGTGCAGGCAAATTTTAAGGTGCTCCTTCCAATTATTGATGAAAGTGATGCTGAGAGTGCAGCACATTCTCCTGCAGCTAGCCCATCAAGGGTTAAGCAGGAGGAGGAGATAGAAACCGAGCTGGGAGAGGTGGCTCAGAATGCAGAGCAGACTGATGGGGAGGAGAAACCTGGCTTCAAAAGAGGCAGATCATCTGATGATGAGGGGGAGTTAAAAAATACCTAGGCGGTCTGGGACGAAAAAAAAAAGGCATCCCTCCACAGAGGTTTGTGGTAGAAAACAGTGTGGGGGTATGCCAAGTGTCCTACGAGCCTGAAACCTTTGAGGATGTTCTGAGTTTGCTGAAGGCACAGGCTGACTGCTGGTTTGATGCCATGGACCAAGAGATGGAGTCCATGCACAAACATGGGGTATTTACATTGTGTAAGGTGCCAGATGGTGTGACTCTGGTAGGCTGTCGGTAGGCGTACAAACTCAAACGCCTGGCTTCAGGCTTGTGGCTCAAGGTTTTTCACAAAGGAAAAATGAATCATTTGATCAAACTTTTGTGCCAATGGCCAGAAGTGAAAGTATCAGGCTGATGTTAGCATAGCACAGAGAAATGCTTTGGTACATCACTTTGATGTCACAACAACCTATCTCAATACTGAGATTGCCAGAGATCGTCTATATGCAGCAGGCACCTGAGTATGAAACTGGTAAACCAAATCTGGTGTACAGGTTAAACAAAGCCATCTATGGGCTCAAACAATCTGCCCATTGCTGGAACAAGTGCCTGGATGGTGCTTTGCAGGGCTTGGGTTTCAAGCAGAGTGTGGCAGACCTGTGTCTATATACCAAAGGGTCTGGGAAAGACCAAGAAATCTTGCTGGCCTTCGTTGATGACTTGTGTCTGATCACAACAACAAAGGAGCAGGTAGCAAGGTTTACCAAGGAACTGGGTGAAAAATTCCAAATTAAGGATCTGGGTCCCATCAAACAGTACCTGGGTATTGAGGTACAGAGAGCAGAGAATGGCTTTCTGCTGAGCCAGAAGCAGAAAATATTGCAACTGCTGCAAAGGTTCAACATGTTTGGTTGCAAAGGTGTGTAAACCCCATGGTACAAGTCTGTGGATAACAAAGTGTTCCGTGACAAACAAATGTACCAGCCCGTTGTGGGATCTCTGTTGTATTTGGTTGGGTATAGCAGACCAGATTTGTCCCTGGCTGCTAACATTCTAGGCAGGGCAAGCTCTAAGCCCACACAGCAACATTGGCAGGGGGTTAAGAGAGTGTTAAGGTACTTAAAAAGCACTCCGGAGTACTGTCTGTGTGTGTCACCCTCTGGAAAACCTGAATTGGTTTGTTACTGTGACAGCGACTTTGCTGAGGACATGTGTGACAGGAGGTCAACCTCAGGAATCCTTATAATGTACAGTAGCACACTGGTGCACTGGAAGACTAAAAAGCAGAGTTCCATGGCCATTTCAACTGCGGAAGCAGAGTATGGAAGTCTCTCGTATTTGGGCAGTGAACTGACTTGGTACACACAATTGGTAAGGGATCTCAGTGTGGACATACCAATCCCTACAAGGGTATTTGATGATTCCCAAGCATGCACCCACATGGCCAGTAATGACAAACCCAGGGGGTGAACCAAGCATGTAGACATCAAATACCAAAACGTGAAACAAACAGTAGAGAGTGGGGTAATCAGATGAGAATATTGTCAATCTGAGGAGAATGTAGCAGATGTGCTCACAAAACCACTCACCCCTGGGAAGCACTGGGACATGCTCAGGAAACTGGGAATTGTTGAGCATGGAGTGTAAAGCTGCCAATCCACTACACAAGAAAAGGGGGGGGTGTCAAGGTTGTTGCCGGGCAGGCAGGGTTTGAGTGGATGGCAGAAGAAAGAGGCAGTGTGGTCAGAGAGCCAGGTGCAAGGCCAGCAGGATTGTTATGGCTATGTCTTATGTATTAGAGAAGGCCACATGCCAGAGCACTGATTGGGTCACCCCACTTATTCCAGGGTGACAAGGTGGCATAAAAAGGCTGGTGTTTGCCTTGACCAGCTGCCAGTTAGCTACCCTAGCTGGACCTGCCATGCCATCAGCAGTATACTGTTTGTAAGGGAAGATGCTGCCCAATTTTTCTCTGTTATCTTCTGTTATTTCCTATTTGCCTAATTGCTGGACTGCTGGTATGTTTTTGCTCAGCCTTATCTTAGAGTGCGGCAATAAATCAAACCTCTAAGTCTTACTTAATGAGCCTCTGGAATTTTGTCTGCTTCACTTGGACTCTCTGTTGTGGCAAAGCCTTGCTTCACAGATTGCACTCTGCTCATGCTCAGAGGAGCCAAATCCTGCCAACCCTGACATTGGTGACTACTAAACTTATAAAGTTTTATACCAGAAGTGAATGACTACAGAAGGACAGAGGGTTACAGTACTCCTCCAGAAGAATTTGGACAGCTGCATGCCCTCAGTGTACCTCCACAAAAAAAATGCACCCAAATGACCTCTAGGTGCCTGGGAGGCATTTTAGACAAGTTTTTAGGCCTCTCTAGACCAGTAATTCTTAACCTAGGGGTCCGTAGAGCTCTCTTAGGAAGTCCACAAAGCCCTGCTGCTGGACTCCACCAGCAGTGGCAGAAAAAGGGAAATGGTGGCAGGAGGGTGCAAGTGTTGAAACTCTCCCTTGTTGAAGATTTTGTGTCAGGGACACAGTAACAAGAGGTATAGGTGCCGAGGGACACAGCAGCAGGCATGTATCCACAGCACCAGGCATGTATTTACAAAGAAGGGAGCAGTTCTGGTGCCTGCACCAGTCGCTCCCCGCAGCCACGTCTCTGGTGACAGGGACACAACAGCAGGTGTTTGCCCACACCCAAACTATGACTCTGGATAGGAGAGTTTGAATCCCCACTCGGCCATGGAAATTTTCTGGGTAAGCTCAGGCAAGTCACATTCTCTCAGCCTCAGTGAAAGGCACAAGCTAGAAATCTTACAAAGAAAACTACCATGATAAGATTGCATTAGGATCTCCGTAACGCAATTTTCAAAGAGGAGAGACATAATGGCTATAAAGAATGTCCCTCTATGAGTGGCACTTTTTCTTCTTCTCTGCCTTCAAGTCACATCTACCTTATAATAACCCTAAGGTGGCCACATCACAGGACTTTGTTGGCAAGATTTTTCAGAGGGGGTTTGCCTTTGCCTTCCTCTGAGGCTGAGAGAATGCAACTTGCGAAGTGCAACCAGTGTTTGAACAAGGATTTGAATCCTAATCTCCAGAAGTCTTTAATAAATAACTAAAGGATTTGAATATTTAAATGAATATTTGAATAAATATTTGTGTATTTAAATCCAAATTTTAAATTTTAAATCTTGAATTAAGTCTTGGGGGTCCCTGTCAACAAATTATATTTATAGGGGGTCCCCAATAAAGAAAAGGTTAAGAGCCATAGCTCTAGACTTCCTGTCTTAATGGCGCCATGTCTGGCAGCTTAGTATCGCTCATTGCACCTCTAACTCTCACCTAATACAGTGTTGCCAGGGATAGCTTCTGGCCAGTAAAACCCAGTAAAGTGGGTTTAGAGAGGCTTTCGGGGACCCAAACTCGCTCTCTTGGACAACGGATTGGAAAGCTTTGACAGATTGGAGAGGATGGGTGAGAGCATGGTGTCAAAGAGTTCCACCACTGTGTGAAGAGGCGACTGATTGTCAAGACCGTTACAAGTGCCACCAAAGACTTTTTTAAAAAGTACCTTACATTCGTAGTATGTATTAACTACAAAGAAACTGACATTTGAAGGGTTGAGAACATCCTCTTCATTAACAAAATCTGCTGATCAAGATATAGGGTAATATATTGGAAGTAAAGGACTGCTCTATACACTTTTTGTAATGGGTTGTATCTCAACTTGAGCTTGCAGGACAGCAGATGATCGATGTGGTCGAAAGGCGACTGAACCAGGAAAGTGGATCCTGCTGAGCTCACTGAGAGAAGAAAATTGATTCTGACCTCTTGATATTTATACTGATTATATAAGTAGACAAAATAACTCTATTTTAAACGGTCGCCTCAGATAGAGTTCGTGAAAAGGCTTCCTGCAAAGGTGGAGTGAAGGGGTAGATGAAAGACTTGCTGACAAACTGTTTCATCATAAAATTATATCATTTTCAATGATGAACTTTGCTGATCAGAACATGTGATATGTTGGCCTAATTGAGAGGCCACTGTGTAACTTTGTTACGTAAGTTAAAACTTAACTTGAACTTGCGAGATGGTTGCAGGAGCTCGCTGAGAGAAAAGGAATGAAAGGAAATTGACATTTGATATTTTGGAGCGAGTTTTGAGGTTCCTATAGGACTTCATTAAACAAGTTAAAATTCAACTATTGCTCATAGGTCAATCGCTGGAGCTCGTTGAGAGAATGGAAAGTAAAGGAAATGGACATTCGATATTTTGGAGTAAATTGAGAGTTGCTATATGATTCCATTAAACAAGTTGAAACTCAGCTATAGCTCACAGGACAATCGCTGGAGTTCACTGAGAGAAAGGAAAGGAAATTGATAACGTGTAAGAGCAAGTAATTGGACATGGAAAAGTTCTGTCTAAACTTTTAACATCAATCAATTGTGTGAAAGGACTTGTTTGGTCGAAATGGCATGGAATGAGGTAGATTTGAGCAGTCTTCCTGAACTGATACGTCATAAATCACGTTGCTACAATTTGCTACAAACTAATACAAATAGCTGTATGAGTTAAAAGTAGAAGCTTTGAAATAGAGAAATGACATTATTAGATAATTTTGTGTATTTTTTAACTTTACTGAATTATATTAGCTACACAGTATTGTTGTTGGAAAAAAATGGCCTATAGCACCTTGCTGGATTAAGGGAGTATTTAGATAACATTTAGGCCCTTTTTGCATCTCAGCTGTTTGCGCGACAGGGGAGGGCGGCTCGCACGAGAAGCCTCAACCGAAACGCTGCCACTTCCCCGCTCCTTTGTACCACAGCTGGCTTCCTGGTGTCGCATCTGTAGCTCTTGAGCCGCTCCCCTTCCTTCCGCAATGCAGTCTGGGAGCTGTAGGCGGTGCTGGGGGAGGAAGCGTGACCCACTCGCCTGGAACGGTGCACTGCACGGAGGTAAGTGCGCGAGGCCGCCACGAGCATTGCACGAGCGCGCATTATTTTCGGCTTAAAGTCGAAAATAATAAAATGCATGGCCGCCCCTCTTGAGCCTCATAAGCTCCGCGCGAGTGGGAGTGTGTCGTATGGAGCAGCACTCCCACTCACGCGAGGCTCAAGGGGCTCTCGCGCAAAAAAAAAGCCATGCAAAAAGGGCCTTAGTATTCTTTGTGAGTTCAGTCAACAAAGTAGGACCATCCTTGGAGCTGCAACAGAGAGGCAAGGCTCAGATGAGCAAAATTTATGTCAGCTGTGTTGTAAAACTTGACAGTGGCTGATAGAAAGGAAGAAAGAGGAGGAATATTTCCCTCTGGTGGTTCTAGGAGAAATACCTTAACACCTTAATTTCTCAGCTTTAAAGAGTTTAATTCTAAAGACTTACTTTACATAAAGAAGGAAACTCACATTATATAAATACATTGATAGCTTGAAATATTGATATAGTAACTGTAAAATATCAACGTTGCATTTGGAAAAATAATAATAACAACAATAATAATTGTTGATTAATAACAATATTAAAAATAGACAAATGGCAACCAGCAAAAGGAAAGCTACAGTGCAAGATCAAGCAAAAATGCAGTCTCAAATTGCATTAATAAAGAGATCTTCCATCGATCAACCTGCAAATAACATGGACATGAGTTCTCAAATTTTGGAAGAATTTAGAAACTTTAAGGAAGAGATAAGACAAGAATTAAAAGAAACAAGAGCAGAAATAAAAATGGACATAAAAATAGATATTATTAAGTAAAAAACTGGAAAAGCAAATCAGGACATAACTATGATGAAAGCTGACATAACAAAGATTTGAAGATAAATCTAAGCAAATGGAACAAGACACTAAAAATATTTTAAAAAGAGACAAACCCAGGAAGAAACCATGATCAGTACCCAAGAGCTGAGATGTCAAGAGAGGTGTCTGAAATTTAGGGAATGCCAGAATCAACTGAGAACCTATATGAGAGATGTATTCTGGCTTTGGCAACTTATATGGCTATTCCTGAAGACAGGCTGGAGGTGGACATTGATAAAATATTCAGAGTGAGTTCAAGACTTGCAAGAGAAAAGAACTAGCAAGAGATATTATTGTCCACCTAACAAGGACAAGAACCAGGGATAGAATCACACAAAGAAATTACTAATATAAATTAATTATGCATGATAAAGAAATCAAGATATATAAGGACATACCATATCAAATTTTGAAGAAACAATGCAAATATAAATTTTTAATACAAATGTTACAGAAGAGCTATTGAAGGAATTTTTTTCTCAAACAAAGGGACAAAAAAAGAGACAGACAAAAAAAAAGCCCAGAAAGAAGAAAAAGTAGACCCAGATAATAATTCAAGTGAAAAAGAATCAGATCAAGAAGAGGAATTATAAAAGAATCAGAAACTGAAGAAAACACAGGACAAAGACATTTAAATGACATCTAAATTTCACTCATGGAATATAAAGGGTTTTAATTCAAGCTTCAAAAGAAGACAGGTATTTCATTATTTAGAATGGAATAAAGTAGACTTGCTATGTCTACAAGAGACATTAAATACTTAAAAAAAATTGGGGGGAAATTATATTTCTGCTTTGCAGAAAAAAGGGGGGTTGTGGTTTATGTTAATTCAAGATTTTCTTTGAAAAAAGTTTCTTTATGACCCTTTAGGTCAATGGTTCTCAATCTGTGGGTCCCCAGATGTTTTTGGACTTCAGCTCCCAGAAGCCCTGAGCATTGACCATAGTGGCTAGGGCTTCTGGGAGCTGAAATCCACACACATCTGGAGACCCACAGGTTGAGAACCACTGCTTTAGGTCATTATGTTGGAGTAGAAATTAATTTTCTGGACTTAAAATTACTGGTGGTCAGAATTTATGCACTATTAGAATAAAAGACAGATTGTTTAAAAAAATTGAAGATGAATTAATTGAAAATACTAAAGAAAGAAATCAGGAAAACGTTCTATTATGGGGAGATGTGAATGGAGTAATTGACCCAATTAATGATAGATCATACTTGAATGGTCAAAAAAGCAACCAAGGTAAACTCCCTAGAAGTTTTTTTTAATTTGATGGAAAATTTTATATTACTAGATGTATGGAGACGTAAATATGAAAATACAAAAGGATAAACTTTTTATTTGGAATGTCATAAAACAATTTTTGGGAGTGATATGTTTTTGATGTCTAAGTCTTTCCGTTCAAAAATAAAGAATATGGAAATTTTACCTAAATTAACTTCCTGTCACCACCCAATGCAATTAGAATTGAACAGACAAAAAGAAATTGGAATTTAGTGATATTTTATTGCAAAAAGAAAAATATGTAAATAAAGACAAAAAATTTCTGAAAAATTATTTTAAAGAAAATACCACAAAGTAGATAACAATGAAATTTTTCTTAGAGGCTAGTAAGGTGGTAATCAGAAGCCATTTGATAAAATGTGGCACAGAAACTTCAAACAATTAACAATGAGATTCAAAATAAAGTAGAGAAATTGAGAAAGGACACATCAAATGCAAAGGTCATGAAAGAAATCAAGTTTTACAAGAGAAATTAAAATCTGAAAATTCTATGAAAATGTAAAGAAATTGAGAAGAGTTAAACAGAGATATTTCAATAGTGTTAACAAAGCAGGTAAATGGTTAGCCTACATCTTAAGAAGGGAGAATGAAAAAAGAAGGATATTGGAAGTCGGAAAAGGCGAAAAGATATTCTCAAATCAGGAAAA
>CAOKZL010005800.1:0-10029 GCA_948472985.1 Iguana delicatissima | reverse complement strand
AGTCCAATAGGAACTGACAGTAATTAAAAAAGGAACATTTCCAACCCTTGTGGATGTTGCATATTAAAAAAAGAAACCCAAATACTACAAGCTTGCCACAGCCACCATAACTCTTTTAAAAAGAAATTTTAATCAGGTTGAGTACTGTGCTGGTTCCTTGGGGGGGTGATTGCATAACAATATTTATTTTTTTTAAAGGGGATTTTATGCAAGCTGCTTCTGGATATGTAATTTAAAAAAAGTAGAAAAAAAAAAAAACTAAAAAAACAAAAGCCATAACATTTGGTTTGTTTTAAAAGGGGGAGGTTAAGAGTTATGATTTTTTGAAAACAAGTCCATTTTGCACAAGGTGCAAAGTCTTTTGGGGATACACAGTGGCTAGAAAACACCCTTTAGCAGGGTCCCCTGTGCCCTTTGGGAATTGTCAGCTCAGTCAATCACATAGACAAATGACTGAGAATGCAAGTGGATTAACGGAACATCACAAGTTTTAGCAGGTTTGTGTGTCCTTTAACAGGTACTTCGGGGCAAAATGGAGACAATCAAAATGTCCTTTTTCAATTAATAACATTTTGGGAATTGCTAAAAACCCCCTCAACACCCGGGTTTACAAAGAACAGTAAGCTAGTTTTTTGTTTATTGCATCTTGGCTTGTTTTTTTTAATCTGTCTCTGAAAAAAACCCCAATTTTTTTTTTTCCAAAAACACGGGATGGCTTGCCCCCTTTTTTTTTAGCTGACACCGGGAAGAAAGTGCTAGCCCATGAAGACAGATGAGAAAAAGGGGAAAACAAACTATATTTTGGTAATTGGTGAAAGAATTCATTTAAAGCAAAAAAGGTCTTGCTGGGGGTTTTCCCCAATTTTGTCCATTACCTTTTCCACCTTAAAGCCCCCTTTCAGCTCTTCCCAAATAGCACTGTAATGCAGGAAAATACACTGATTGAAGATATAAAAGTAGTACCTTTTTGTTTTTTAATTCGGTTTGACTGAATCTTTGTACCAACACTCAACATCTCTTTTTTAGGATAGTGTGAGGGAAAAGAAATTTAAATTTACTCTGTCTAAAAAGATATAAAATTACAAAGAATTTTTCTTTGTACAGTTTGTCTGGAGAAAAAATTAATTCTATCATCAAAAGAAGTTTGAGCCCCACCCCTATTTATAGAACTTTGCCCCCCCCTGGGGATTTTGCAAATCAGGTGAATGTTTTTAAATGTAATAATGTTATTTGATTTTTAATTACAATGCTATCCCTGACCACCCGTAATCACATGGATGAAAACCCCTTCCAATTTTAGGCTTCAAAAATTTATTAAAAAATCCCTCTTTACACAAAATCCATGGCCTCTTTTATCTAACAATAAACTACTGCTGGGAGCTTTTTTGGTGTTTTCAGTAATTTATAATTTAAATCCAGCTGGTATAGATATGCAGGAATTTGTTATAGGCACAAGGAGTAGCATGTCACATCAAATTAAATCCACTGGCTGCCAGTTAGTTACCATGAAAAATACACAGTGTTGGTTATTACCTTTAAAATCTACAAAATCTGGGTTGAGTTTAACTGCAGGATCACCTCCCCAAACCCCCCCCAAACACTCAGGTCCTCTGGGGGATTTTACAACCGGCAAATGCACCCGGGGGACCGGCTGCCTTTTGCCTGTGCGGGACCTGCCAGAAGAATTCAACAGAAAAATATGCGGCTAAATTTTTAAAAAAGAGAAAAAGACCTATCTCTTCCAGCGGGCCCACCCCCCCCAATTTTTAATATGAATTTTAATTTATGTATTTAAAGGGGTTTTAATGGGGTTTAGCATATTTTAATAGGATGTTTTTTTATTTAAATATTTTAATATTGCCCCCCTTTGGGAGGTGAGAAGAAATACATTGTTTGTTATTGTTATTATATATTATTTTTAAATTTTATATTGTTGTTGCTATTGTTATTGCCATTCCCCAGACAAACTGCCAGGTATTAAAAATTTGATCACAAAATTTTTCCAGTATGTTTTAAATGGGGCATCACATACAAATTTTTGCACCATAGTACTGGCTTAGTTTTTGTGTTTGATCTTTCCTTATCATTCAGGCTGTTGAATGCCTCTTCTGTTTTTGGCATAGCATTTCCATTATACCCCATTGCATTTTTTTCATGAAGGATTAGGGGTTCAATTTGCTGTTTAATATTTTGGATTTTTTTCCTGTCAGTTCCACATTCCAGGAAATCATGCTGATGTGAGTAAGCATGGTTCTCCTTCCTTCTCTTCCCTCCCCCGCAAGGAACATTCCAATTCCAATGTCTGGCAAAAAAGAAAATCTTTAAGGAAAAATGTTGTTTATTTCATTCCCCAGTACATATTTCTCTTTTGTTGATATGGTGTATAATTGTGTAATTGCATTGCTGGGTGGTTGACAGCGCAATCCTGTAATACAGCAAAACAAATAATAATAAAAAAGCAAAAACTACCAGGGAATGGAAATTGTGCAATTAATTCATTAGCAGGAACAACATTGCTTTTACTCTGTTCATGGTGTGTGTGTGTGTTTGTCATGACTGCACATATTTGTAGTGGGTCAACAGTATGCAATAATTACATAATTTTTGGCAAAAAATTTAAAAAAATACATACGGAAACCAAAATTATGAACCAACAAAAGGGAACACCATGAGGGCAATGTAGCTCTGACAGGGGGTAGAAAGTGGAAATTAGCCAGGTGGTAGGGGAAGATGATTGTCCCAAACCTGCACCCATAGTGTTATTGAAAAAAAGGTGTGAAAGTGGTTGTTTCCAACCAGAACTCCATTTGCTTAACAATTGCTGTGAGAAAATGGGCGGGGCGGAAATAGGCAACTGGGAATGTGAATATCTTCAAATTAGAAAGATAAAAAAAATGTGAAATTTTATGACATCTTTTTACTGAGGGAATTGATGAGGCTGGATCAGGGAAAATTCATTAGTTGGATGAAATTATACTCCTATCCCTGAGAATGAGACAGCATAACACTCTCTGTGTTTAGAAGAAGGAAAACAAAGCAATTGTCTGGGACAACACCTGGGAGACATGTTTCAGATGGCACAAATGATATGCAGACCCTGACACCAAGTAGCCACAAAGAAATAAGAATGGAATGGGCATAAAAATAAGTAGGTAGTCTTTGTTACCTTGTTTGTCCTTACCACCCTTCTATCAGAAGTAGGTAGTTGTTATGATTACGATTTTGATTACAGACTGAGCCTATCCAAAATGTTTGGGACTAGAAAAGTTCTGTATTCCAGATTTTTTTTTTCATTTTTGAATAGTGTAATTTTTTTGGAATAGCCTCATATCTCATTTCTTTTCATGCTCGTGTTGTGTACAAGATGCAAGACTGGGGAATAAACTAGGTATCTGTAAATGGCAGGAATCCAAGCCCAGCGCTCAGCATGAACCCATGCTTCCCGCCATTTCACGGATCCTCAGTCTCTCTCTTTTGTGAATACCTCTGCTCTTTGGCTCCAGCAGGCGGCTGCATTGCTTCTGAGAGACAAACTACAGGAATGCTATGGCTGCTGCATTTGGAAGTGCATGGCTGGTAGCAAAAGCCTTGGGTTTTGTAAGTTTTGGATTTCCAGATAAGGGTGGCTCAACTAATATTATGATTGGCCAGAACGTATATGGGATTTACATATGCAAAGACCTGTAGTTATGGTGCTATGTAGTAGCCAATTCCAGCCTCACCATCCCCACCTGCCATCCCCCATTATCCAGGAACATGTTGCTGCACGACAGGGGCTACACAGGAATATTAGGAAAGATAAAACCACCAGCCATATGTTGCCTTTTCCCCAGTTTGCCTAAGAGGCGACTTTTAACAAACATAGTGAAAAAATTCACAGCATGAAAATCTGAAAAGTGTAAGTAACCATTAAAAAAAATTAAAATTGATTTAAAAATCATAAAGCATTGAAAGAAAAACAACAAATCAACATTCCAGCACATTTGCAAGGCTCTTTTCCCTTGACAGTCTTCTAAAGAACTGCTGAAATGAAAAAAATTATCTGCCTGTTGAAAGTGGAATCATCGCGATAACAGGCTAGTGTGGAAATGGCCCTAGACTAGCACTCTCCTCTTGCCCTCTTTCCACAGGCAGATAATTTTTTTTTCATTTCAGCAGTTCTTAGAAGACTGCTCAAGGGAAAAGAGCCTTGCAAAATGTGCTGGATGTTTGATTTGTTGTTTTCTTTCAGTTGTTTATGATTTTTAAATAGATTTTAATTTTTTTTAATGGTTACTTACACTTTTCATTTTTGCATGTTGTGAATTTTTTAGCTATGTTTGTTAAAAGTCGCCTTGAGTTCCAAAATGGAAAAAGGCAATTATGGGCTCATGATTTTTATATATTCCTAATCTCTGTAGCCCCTGTCGATTGCAGCAACTGTTTCCTGGTAAGTGGGGATGGCAGGTGGGGGGATGGTCAGGCTGGGATTCACTACATAGCACCATAACTACAGTTCTTTTGCATCTGTAAATCCCATATACGTGTTCTGGCCAATCATAATACTAGTTGAGCCACCCTTATCTGGAAATCCAAAAACTTACAAAACCCAAGGCTTTTTGCTACCAGCCATGCACTTCCGCCTTCAATGCAGCAGCCATAGCATTCCTGCTGATTTGTCTCTCAGAAGCAATGCAGCCGCCTCCTCAAAGCAGAAGCAGGCAGCTGTTGGCAAAGAGAGCAGACTGAGGAACGCCAAATGGCGGGAAGCATGGGTTCATGCTGAGCGCTGAGCTTGGATTCCTGCCATTTTCAGATCCTCAGTTTATTCCCAGTCTTGCATCTTGTACACAACACGAGCAATAAAGAAATGAGATATGAGGCTATTCCAAAAAAAAGTACACTATTCAAAAATGAAAAAAAAAATCTGGAATACAGAACTTTTCTAGTCCCAAACATTTTGGATAAGATAGGCTCAGTCTGTAATCAAAATCGTAATCATAACAACTGCCTACTTCTGATAGAAGGGTGGTAAGGACAACAAGGTAACAAAGCTACCTACTTATTTTTATGCCCATTCATTCTTATTCTTTTGTGGCTACTTGGTGTCAGGGTCTGCAGGATTGTCATTTGTGCCATCTGAAACATGTCTCCCAGGTGTTGTGCCCCAGACAATTGCTTGTTTTCCTTCTTCTAAACACAGAAGAGAGTGTTATGCTGTTCTCATTCTCAGGGATAGGAGGGATTATAATTTCATCCAACTAAATCAATTTTACTGATCCAGCACTCATCAATTCCCTCAGTAAAAAGATGTCATAAATATATTGACCACGTTTATTATTTTATCTTTCTAATTTGAAGATATTCACATTTCCCAGTTAGCCATAAGGCTTTATCACACCAGCCTATTGTCTCACAGCAATTGTGTTAAGCAAATGGAAAGATACTGGTATGGAAACAACCACTTTCACACCTTCTCTGCAATAACACTATGGTGCTGCAGGTTGGCACAATCAGTCCTTCCATACCACCTCGCTGATCCTGGCTTCCTACCCATGTCAGAGCTACATATCGCATGCATGTGTTTCCTCCTTTTGTTGCAGTTGCATAATTTTGGTTCCAGTATGTATTTTTAAATTTTTTGCCATAATTATGTAATTATTGCATACTGTTGACCCACTACAGTCATGTGCAGTCATGACAAAACACACACACACACACATACACAACAGTACCAAGGAACAGAGTAAAAGCAATGTTGTTCCTGCTAATGAATTAATTGCACAATTTCCATTCCCTGGTAGGTATCTCTTTTTTATTATTATTTGTTTTGCTGTAGTTACAGGATTGCAGCATGCTGGCAACCACCGCAGCAATGCAATTACACAATTATGGCAAAACAATATCAACAAAAGAGAAATAATGTACTGGGGAATGGAATAAAAACAACATTTTTCCTGTGCAAACTGATGTCTTCTTTGTCCAGACATTGGAATTGGAATGACTCTACCTTGCTGGGGGATAGGGAAGAGAAGGAGAGGAGAACCATGCCTACTCACATCACATGACTTCTGGAATGTCGGAACTGCAGCAGAATGAAACAATCACATCAATAGTTCAACAGCAGCAATATTGAAGCCATTAATGTTTTTTTTTTCCTCTCAGTGAAAAGATGCGATCCAGTAATAATGATGGAAATGCTATGCCACAACAGAAGAGGCATTCAACAGCACTGAATGATAAGGAAAGATCAAACACAGAACTAAGCCAGTACTATGGTGCAGCAAAACTGTCATGTGATGGCTGAGTATTAAACATACTGGTTAATATTTTGTGATCAAAGTGGTTTAATACCTGGCAGCTCTGTCTGTGGAATGGCAATAACAATAGCAACAACAATATCAATTAATAATAATATATAATAACAATAACAACAATGTATTTCTTACTCACTTCTCCCTAAAAGGGGACAGTATTAATTAATATTCAGCTTAAAAACACATCCTAGATTAAAATATGCTAAAAACACATAACCCATTTAAAATACATCAATTTAAAATTCATAGTTAAAAATTGACTGGGTAGGCCTGCTGGAAGAGATAGGTCTTTACTACTTTTTAAAATTCAGCCGCATATTTTGCTGTTGAATCTCTTCTGGCAGGTCACTGCACAGGCCAGAGGCAGCCAGTGAGAAGGTCCCCCCGGGTGACTGTTGCCGGTCTAGTCCTGGCTGGTTTAAGTAAATGGCCCCCAGAGGACCTGAGTGTTTGGGGTGGATTGTATGGGAGGAGGTGATCCTGCAGGTAACTTCAACCCAGACTTTGTAGAAGCTTAAAGGTAATAACCAACACTGTGTACTTTTCATGGTAACTAACTGGCTAGCCAGTGGAGTTATTTTAATATTGATGTGACATGCTCACTCCTTGCTGTACCTATAACCAATCTGGCTGCCATATCTTATACCAGCTGGAGTTTTGAATTATGAATTACTGAAAACACCAAAAAAGCTCCCAGCAGTAGTTTTATTGTTAGATACAGAGAGGCCATGGATTTTGTGTAAAGAGGGATTTTTTTAATAAATTGCTTGAAGGTATACAAATTGGAATGGACTTCATCCATGTGATTACAGGTCGCTACATGGATCACATTGTAATTACAATCAAAATATAACATTATTACACTTAAAACATTCACACTGATTTCTGCCTGCCAAGCCAGGGGTGGGCAAAGGTCTATAAAATAGTGGGTGAGGCTCAGAACTTCTTTTGATGATAGAATTAATTTTTTTCTCCAGACAAACTGTAGGCAACAGAAAAATTCTACTGCTAATGTTATATCTCTGTTTAAGACAGAGTGAGATTTATTAATTTCTTTCCCTCACACTATCCTAAGATAGAGAATGGAGGGGACTGGTTGAGTGTCAGTCACAAAGATTCAGTCAAACCGAATCATAACTAACGGGTACTACTTATTATCTTCATCCAGTGTAGCTTTTCCCCCCCTGCATTACAGTGCTAAATTTGCAATTCGAGAAGCTAAAGGCCTGGGGCTAATTTGCTGCTGGAAAAGGTACTTGGGACATCTGTGAAACACCACAGCAAGCACAGATTATGTTAGCTTTAGACCATGAATTCTTTCACCAATTACCGAACTATAGTTTGTTTTCCTTGTTCCTCATCTGTTCTTCATAGTCTCAGCACTTTCTTCAGGTGTACAGCTGGAGACAAAAGCCAGGGACAAGCCATATTTCTGTGTTTGGAAAAAAAAAAAATTGGTTTGTTTCAGAGACAGGATTAGAAACAACAAGCCAAGATGCAATAAACAAAAAACTAGCTTACTGTTCTTTGTAAACCCAGTCATTGTGTGATGAAGAGGGATTTGTTCAGCAATTCAAACTGTTATTAATTGAAATCGGACATTTTTAGGTAGTCTCTCATCTTAGCAGAAGTACCTGATCTAGAAAAGGACAGGCACAAACCTGCTCAACAGCTTGTGATAGTTCCGTTAATCCACTTGCAGTTCTCAGTCATTTGTCTCATGTGATTCAACTAAGCTAGCAGTCAATTCCAAGGACACAGTGACCCTGCTAAGGCTGTTTTTCTAGCCACTGTGCAGCCCCAAATGACTTTGCATCTCCCTTGTGCAAATGGACTTTGTTTTGCCATTAAGAATCATAACTCTCTTAACCTGCCGCTTTTTCTAAAACAAACCAATGTCTGCATGCAGCTTTTTGTCTGTTGAGTTTATTTTTTTTTCTACTTTTCAACTTGACATATCCAGAAGCAGCTTGCAATTAAAATCCCATTACAAAATGCAATTAAAATATTGTTATGCACATACACCTCCCAAAAGCGGTGAGAAATTCCAGACACAGTACTCAACCTGAGTTTGAGTTCCTTTGAAAAGAGTTATGGTGGCTGTGGCAAGCTTGTAGTATTTGGGTTTCTTTAGTAATATGCAACATCCACAGATTGGAAATGTTCCTTTTTCGGATTACTGGTCCTATCGGTTCCCACTGGTTATATCGGCTCTGGGGTTCTAGGAGTTTTAATCCAAAAATTAACATTCCCCAAATCTTACAACTTGAGCATAGGTTGCAGGCAGACAGCCAACCATCACTACAAACAGAAAATCAATGCTACCCCCTGCCATGTTAGATCCCAAAGAGAGGCAGCTCAACCTTGTAGGCTGTTTCTGGCTTTTGTGGAACAATATGTCACTCATCTGACCAATTTTGTGTGTGTGTGTGTGTGTGTATGTATTTTTCTAATAATAAGGTATCTCTGGGTTTTGCAATCATTTTTCTCCCTGATCTTTCTCTCCAGAAACAATCTGAGAGACTAATAATGTATGCACAAGTGTGTTTGTAACTGTTGGATGGCTTGCAAACAAAGACCAGAGTCCTTTATGGCCATTATGAATGTTTAACCTAAAGTCATGTACTTGTGACTGTTCAGTATGCATGACCCCTATGTAGCTCCTACTTCAGGGGCTACAGAAGGACTGTGAAAGTCTCCCAATCCCCACTTACCAGGCAACAGCCACTGAGATCAATGGGGATCTGTTCCCTGTTAACCGGGAAGCAGCTGCCAGATGTTCCCATCCTCCCTTGCATGAGTGATCTCTGGTGCAAGGGGAAATTGTGGCAAGGGGCCTGCTTCTGCCTGTCAGTAGCTGAGCAATGGAAAAAACAGACTCCCATGGATAACAGCAGCTGCTTCTCCTTAGGTGGGAATGTGGGAGCGGGAGTCAGGCTGGGATTCATTGTGTAGCTTTGTGCTTACACATACGTAGATCTCTATAGGATTCCAGCCAAAATCTCTAGTTACAGCCCAAATCAAGTTAAAATATAAGCACCATACCGTATCAAAACACCAGCAAGACCTTTTTAAAAAACTGGCATAAAATCCAAATACACACAGTCCTTGGTTTGGTTTAATGTATTGCTCAGGTAATTTTCCTTTCACCTTCTAATTCTTCTGCCTTCTCAGACTTCCTTATACTAGATGTTTTTAGCTTTGTTTGAGCCTTGGAGTGGCTGGTCAGAGATTGCCCTTCCAACTGACTTGACCAATGCCAAGAAAATTTTCTTTAGTAAGGTACTTCAAAGGGGGCAGGAGGACGCGATCAATAGCCTCCGCGCGACCACCACCGAGGAGGGAATGAGCCTACAAGACCATCGGAATATGTATTTTCCGATGGTCTTAGGCGACCCCTGTGAAAGGGTTGTTCGACCCCCAAGGGGTCGCTACCTGACAGGTTGAGAACCGCTGCATTAACTTCTGTTGACCCATGCCAGGTTTACAAAAAGGCAAGGAAAGCTGACTCTAGTAACAGCTTACCAATGAGTCACACAACACAGATGGGCATATAACTGAAAGTCAAATAAAATACTGAACAAGAAATAAAATACTCAACAAGAAGGTTGTGGCACTGTACAAGGAGCTCAGCCTTCCCAAGCAGATGCCCTCCAAAATATGTTGCACACCAGACAACTTGGCTATGATGGTTGGAGATGCTGACAGTTTTAATTTGATACATCTGGAAGGT
>CAOKZL010005798.1:0-10506 GCA_948472985.1 Iguana delicatissima | reverse complement strand
CTATGTGGGAAATAGACATAGGCGAGGTGTATAACGCTTTGGCCTGCAACACAGTCCTCCCACCCTTAAGCCCCATCCGTTCCCTCGGAAAACTGCCCACTTTGCAGGTGGCAGAGTCTCTTTCATTGCGTTTCCGGGCCAAAGTTTATACAGGGCCGACCGTCAAGGGTGGCGTAATCTGGATTTCTCTCCAGGCAGCAGGTTCGAACAGGGGGCCCAGGATCCCAGAGGGTAAGGGCTGGAACACATGGCCAAGTAGTGGATCTTTTCTTTAGCTCAGAAGTCAGAGGGCCCCGTTCAGTGTCAGGTCAGTCTGAGAGAGCGACCGGCCCAGGGCCACTTCATGGCTCCGCAGCAGCAAAAGCCTTCCTGGCGCTTGATAACCCTCGCGCCCTCCTGGGGTGCCTTCCCTTTGGAATACATAGCTGGAGGGCAGCAGGGAGAACCTGCTGGAGCCTTCCAGGTGGGGTCTCTGGCTGTCACTGCTGTCCTGGGATCCTTTTCTCATGCGCAGTTTTTTATTAATGTGCCATCACTTTCATGAAAACAAGATTCTTACTTAAGTCCTTTGGACAACTGTCATGCTTTTCACGTTTGGCACAAGGCCTTTTCGTGCTTCCCTTGCTTGTACCTGACTGTAGTGAAAATTCGTGATGTCCCACCTGCCGAAAGACAGCCTCCCCCGTAATCTTAAAAATATTTCTGTACCAAGCAAGGGTGAGAGGAAACCGTTTAACATAATGCTAAGCAATTAGAAAGCCTAAAGCAAACAATCTGGTGTGAATTACAGGTATGTGAGCTACAAAGAAAATGAGAACCAAACCCTCACGTGCACAGGTGTGGGATGAAGGAGGAACCGGGGATAAACTGCGCATGAGAAAAGGATCCCAGGACAGCAGTGAAACATTACAGAGACCCCACCTGGAAGGCTCCAGCAGGTTCTCCCTGCTGCCCTCCAGCTATGTATCCCAAAGGGAAGGCACCCCAGGAGGGCGCGAGGGTTATCAAGCGCCAGGAAGGCTCTTTGCTGCTGCTAGTCATGAAGTGGCCCTGGGCCGGTCACTCTCTCAGACTGACCTGACACTGAACGGGGCCCTCTGACTTCTGAGCTAAAGAAAAGATCCACTACTTGGCCATGTGTTCCAGCCCTTCCTCTGGGATCCTGAGGGCCCCCTGTTCGAACCTGCTGCCTGGAGAGAAATCCAGGTATTACGCCACCCCTGACGGTCGGCCCTGAGGCCCTCTGGCCCGGAATCCCAATGAAGAGACTCTGCCACCTGCAAAGTGGGCAGTTTTCCGAGGGAACGGATGGGGCTTAAGGTGGGAGGAGGACTGTGTTGCAGGCCAAAGCGTTATACACCTCGCCTATGTCTATTTCCCACATAGAAAGCTGTATGGTTTTTAATTCTGAAGCTATGTCTATTTCCCACATAGAAAGCTGTATGTTTTTTAATTCTGATAAGTTAATGGAGAAGCTTTGAGAAAGAGGAAGGAATTCCTTAGGGGCACTCCAGGAGGTGCTGCAGGAAAAGCCCGTGGGGTGCAAAGGCTTTATATCGAAGAAGCAACCCCAATAAAGAGCTTCCTTCTTCCTTCCTGATTTTAGGACGGACTCAACCTCCGAGCCATGAGATTCTAGCGGTGGCCACTGTAGCGACCCTCCCCAAGGAACTGACCCGGGGCCGTTTTAAAGGCACACAACCTGGCAACCAGCCCTAAAACCTGGGAGTTGGGGGAGACCCAGGGTCTTACTGTTATCTCCCACCCTTCACTTTCAAGGATCAATCTCCGGGGGTTCAAAGAATTAACCCATCAACCCTTCCTTCGCTTTTTCCTAACCTCAAAAGACCTGGATGGCGCAGTCGTTTTGGTGGCCCTTTCCTCCAGCTTCTCCTTCTCCCCGACATCTTTTTTAAATACAGAAAACTCTACAGTATTCCAGGTGGGGTCACGGTGTGGGTCTGTGCAAAGCCAGAAAGAGCGTTGGGGCTTAATTTCTGTCCCCCTTTCCAATTACGGCTGACTCATAAACACAGTCCTTTTCGCAGAAGTCCCAGTCACGAGCCTCACTCCCCTCGGCCGGTCGCTCTCAGCCCACGTCCTGCGCTTACATACGGGAACTTCATAAACATTTTGTCCTAATATTATTCCTTCAAAAACACACTCCCCAAATTTCTGTTTCAAAGCCCATTTCAACCCCACCCCAGCCTCACTTGGAGCATTTTCCCCCACCTACTTTTTTTGTTTACATTGCATTCGTTCGCATTACGTTTTCTTTATATTACATTGCAACACATTACATTTGTTTACATTACATGATCCATTGTTTTCAGTAACAGCATCACCTGAATGCTGTTCTCCTACATCAAGCTGATAAATCCAAAGATTCTTTTCATCCCAACCTTGTGGTGTAGCTACCTTTTGCGCTTATTTCTCAGAATGTTTGCCCTGCAAGCCTGTAGCTTCCCCAACAGACCTCCAGAGCTTTGCCTCTTAAATTAATGGCTCCTGAAATTTAAACGGTGAAACAGTTCCCCTGAGACAAGGTAATTACTTCGATGGAACTGAGTCCGATTCCTGCATTGCCTCAATAATACTGACAACCCAGCCGCTGGAGAAACCTCTATCTGATCAGCCCGCCCTGGCGAGGCTTGGGTCCTGAGCCTCAATCTGCGTGGCCTGAGGACCAGAGAGACCCTCTCAAGGCTCCCCTCTTCAAGGCTGAGACCCCATAAAGGGATCGGGGAAGACTGGATTACCAAAACTCCCATGCAGCTGGGACCCCCCAGAAATTACACATTTAATAATGAGAACTATTTGGAGGTGAGGCCTCCCAG
This sequence comes from Iguana delicatissima, assembly GCA_948472985.1. Classification (NCBI taxonomy): domain Eukaryota; kingdom Metazoa; phylum Chordata; class Lepidosauria; order Squamata; family Iguanidae; genus Iguana; species Iguana delicatissima. The sequence goes on along the minus strand of CAOKZL010005798.1, from coordinate 7,669 downwards.
GAATGAGGGTGCCACTCTATGCTAACCTGGGAGAGAAACCATGTTTTCAGAGCATATTAGTTCATAGTAAGATGTAATGTCTAGAATTATTGGTATCTGAAGCAAAGCTGGACCCATGAAGGGCCTCCCTGCCTTCCCGGTTAAAAAAGACAGAACTATAAGGGCTGGGAAGACGATTTGCCCCTTTCTGGCCGTACAACGCCTGTCCCGCTCCCTGGTGGCTCCAGCAAACTTCTGTCCCCTTAACTCGCCTTGCTGGGCTGAGGTAGTATTTACCTCCCTAGGAAGAAAAACTGGGAGCCTTTAGCGGCCGTTCTCACTGTGGGTGATGCAGAAAATCTAAATTAAAAAGGACTACTGCAGCACTATATACCAGGCATAAAACAGGTTTTTGCTATTATACTGTAACATTTACAATGACTATTTTTCACTCTGCGTATTCTTTAGAGCTAGTTACTCTCAATATTTTAGGTTTCCGGGGTGCAGGTTGCAAAACATGGTTTTTTTTCCCGGGGAAAGGCCCTCATTCCGGGGGCCTTGTTAAAAAGTTCTCTTATTAAATGCGTTTTTTCCCCCGGGGGGGTCCCAGCTCATTTTGGGGGGACCCCAGTCCTCCCCGATCCCTTTATGGGGTCAAAGGCCTAGCGTGGGGGGGGGCCTTCAAGGTCTCTCTGGTCCTCAGGCCCCCCCTTGGGGGTTTGGGCCCAAGCCTCCCGGGCCCGGGCCGAAGATTAAAAGGCCCCCCCCGGCCTGGGTTGAAAATTTTAAAGGGATGGGGGGAAGGACTAATTCCCAAAAATTCCCTTGTAGGGGAAACCCCCCGAAATTTTGGGCCATTTTAATTTTAAGGGGAAATTTGGGTTTTGGGGGTCAGGTTTTCCCGGGGAAAATTTGGGGGTCCCAAAAATTAGCAAACCCCCTTGGGGGAAAAAATTTTTTGGTTTTAAAAGCTTTTTAAACAAAGAAAGGTGAACTTTTTTAAAAAAATTTTTGGATCTGAAGAAACGGAATTTAAAGGGCCCCCCTGTTTAAAGCTTAAAAAGGTTAAAAAAAAAAAAAGGGGGGGGGGGAAAGGCCGGGGGGGGGCCCTTTCTTGGGGGTTTTAAAAAAAAGGGGTGTTTTTTTGGGGGGTTTTTGGGCAAAATTTTGGTTCCCCTTTAAGCCGGCGGGGGCTGGGCCCAAAGGGGGGGGTTTACCCCTGGCGGGAAAGAAAAAGGGGACCCTTGGGGGCCTTTCCTAATTGGGGGGAGAAAATTAAATTAAAAAGGGTTTTTCGGGCGAAAGAAATTCCCCCACCCTAAAAGAGTTTTTTTATTTAAAAAATTTAAAAAAACTAAACCACTCCTGCCCCTTTCCAGGCTTTATTTGGGAAAAGGGGGGGTTTGAGGGTTTCCTTAAAAGATAACATTTATAGACAATCGGGAAGGATGGAGGGCCCCTTTGGGGTTCCTTCCAACTGTACTTTTCTATGATTCTAAGTTAAAAGGGATCCCAGAGGTCATCTTAACCCCCGGCGGGACAGAAATTCCTTTAACCCCCCTAAGGGGGGCCCAAAGAAATCCTCCCCTATATAGGCCTTTAACTGGAAAGAAAAATTTGACTCTCAATTAAGGCAGTGGAGGAGGGGGGTTGGGGGGGTCTCACAACATCTCCCCATTTGCTCTGTGTGGTCTCCAACCCCCCCCCCACCCCCCATCTACTTTCCTACATGAACTTTTATTGTCTTACTCCCCCTTTAGTATTTCCTGCACGGCTTTTATCGTTGCTTCCACGGGGGGTAAAGTCTTACCTACCTCACGGGAATGCAGTTGCCCCTGTTAACACACGCCTAAAAGTCAAAATTCAGGAGCCCCACCTCTGCCCCCAAACTGAGCCCCCCCCCCCCCAAAAACAGTTTCCCACACAGTTAAAACAGGAAAAAAAAAAAAAAAATTTTTTAAAGGCCACTCAAAGCAAGGGAAAGTGTGGCTGAAAGAAAGAAACAGGATTAAAGACAAGTAGGAAAGGCACTGAGAGCAGAGGAAAAGAGAAGCCTTGAGATGCAAGGGGGGGAATGGTGGCACCTGCATGTGAAGGGGCCAATGAAACACGGGAAGAAACCCCAAGACTTCCCCCTTTTTCTACCCCCTCCCCTCCAACTCAATTTCTAAACTAGAAGAGAGCTCTCCAGTGGGGGGGGGGGGTTTTTCGGCCGGTGGTCCATCCCACTGAGCCGGGGAACGGCGAGTTTGGGCTGCTCTCCTCTCAGCCTGACCTAAAACTAAAACAGGATTCCTGCAGGACAAAATGGAGGGCAGGGAAACCATGCGGCGGCAAATACCCGGATGGCATTTTAAACGAAACCTCAAAATTACCTAAAGAATCGAGACGGCCCCCCCCAGCTTCCAAAGCTAAAAAGCCTGGGAGTTTTGGGACGGTGACCTGGGGGCCACAATGGTTCCTAGTCAAGGGGAGCGCTAGAGCGGGGCGGGAAGCACCATCCCACCGCGAAAAATGGGGTCTCTCCCGGCCACGGGACCCCCTGCAAGACATGAACTTCCGGTGGGCCACAAGGGACATCCCAACAACGGGCCGGGGCCCAAGGGTTTGGCCCAGACCCAGAGGTCTCCCCGGTTTCCCCAAGGTGTAAAAGCCCTGCCTTTTTACCTCTGCCTTCAATAAAAAATTTGGGGGGGGAAATTTACTAATTTGGGCTACAAATTAAGGGGGTTTGTGCTGAAAGTTCCAGCTGCACCGTGTTACAGGCAATGGGGGCGGGGGGGATCCCAGAGCTCCTGAGCCTCGGCTCCTAATGCCTGGCTCGGGCGCCCCAGCCACTTTTCTCCAGGGGGGAATTTGGGGGGGGATTTTTCTGGGTCAAGATGCATCGGGAGACCTCCCCCCGGGGCCCTGGGGACCCCCCGAGACAGGGAGCCATGCCTGAGGGAAAGACGGCCCCCTTTCCCTTTCCGGTTTACAGAGCGGAGCTCCTCCCCCCGGGGGGTTTTAAAGGCCGAGCGCCACCCTCCCCCCGGGGTTTCGCCGCTGAAGCCTAAAGGTTTTCCGGCCGGCCAGCGGTCTCCAACCCTCCCGGGAAATTTACGAGGGAACCCCCTTTCAGTAAATGCCCCCCCCCAAAGGAAAACCCCATCTCCCCGATACCTCTGCTCACCGACTCCAATTAAAGCCCGCCCCCCAACCCAGCTGTTTAGCCTTCCCATCTCCCCCCCCTTTTCGTTCCTCTAGAACATGAAATTCCAGTTTAGAGAATGACGGACCGGGAAGGGCGAAATGCTCTGTTAACCGTTCTGGGGGCCCCCCCTTTTACGGGGCCTTCGCGGAAATGAACCTCCAAAGGCAGCCGGACATCCGTCCCTTCCCCCCTTCTGCGGGGGGACCGTCCCGTTTGCCCGACGGGGGGCGAGGCGGTGTTCTGGGTACCCGCGGCGTCGCTCCCAGGGGGGATGGGGGCAGGGTCGGTGTGGGGGGAAGGTTTCCCTCGGGGGAACGCGGCCGTTAGGGTGGGGGGGTCTCCGTGGGTGGGGGGGGCCCGGGGGGCCCGGGGGCCTGGAGGGGGGTCCTCGATGCAGCCTGGGTCCCGTCTCTGCCGGGAGCTGCGGGTGGCAACCACGGCCCTGAGCTCACTCCTAACAGAAATCCTACAAGACTCACAAGCACACCAACCTCAGCCTGGAACAACCCAAACAATCCACCAAACAAACACACACACACCCCCATTTTGATGTGTTTTTAATTTTATGATTTTATTTAGGTTTGTATTTTAAAAGTTTCATGTTTTTGGTGTACTTCAGTGTATTTTAAGCACGTGCTTTCATTGTGTCTTAAGCCCCCGTTCCCCACCTCGAGCCCGAAGGAGAGGGGGGAAAAAGTAAAATTTTTTGTTTGGTTATTATGTGGTTGGTTATTTTTTTTTTAAAGTTCCATTCTTCACACCACAACAGACACGCGCAACAGACATCCAGGTACCACACAACATCGCAAAGCCAGAAATTTCCCCGCAGAGACCTACACGCCTTAACGCTCCCTGCCTCAAAACACGCCACCAAATCCCTGACGCTTGACACAACTAAAGCAAAGACCTCCACACACACACCCCAAGTGCCAACACTCACACGCAAGACCGGCACCACAACCGGCTCCCCGCCAGGCAAAACAACGAGAGATCCACACGCAACCCAAAAGGGGGGTTTCCCCCTTCAAATTTTGGTGAGACCGGGCCGAGGCTGCATCGAGGACCTAAAGGTTCCCGGGGGGGAAAAGCCGCCCCCCAACTTAACCCCCCGGGGTTTCCTCACCCCCAAAAGACCCCCCCCTTGAAGGGGGGGTGGGCCCCCCAAAGGAAAGCATGGTCCGGGTGGCCGCACTGGGGGGAAAAACCCGCCCCAAACCCCGACGCCGAGCCCGTCCCCCGATCGACACTGGGAACGAGGTCACGGCTTTCCCCCCAACACCGCCCGTCACCCACAGGGGACCAGTATCCCGCTCTCCCCCCCGGAGTGACCCACGCCTCCCCCCCCCATAAGCCCCCCCCTTTAGCGTAGAGCAAAGGGGGCTTGCGCAAAAGAGAGAAAGGGAGGGAAGCGGGCTGAAGAAGAGGCGGGCCCCCCCAAAAAGGAAGCAGGGCATTTCCCCCCTTTTTAACCCCCCTTCCCGAAGCTGGAAGTAGATGTTTTGGAGGAAAAAAAAGGAAAGGAGGATTGGAAGGAAAAAAAGCTAAATTGGGGGGAACCTTCCCAAACTGAAACCCAGTGGCAGACCTATGGAGAAAAATCCAGTTTCCGGGGGGCTGCATTTTACCCCCAAGGGGGGCGCTTCCATGGCAGTGAAGCAGTTCCCCCCCGGACTACCCCGGTACTTTCAGGGGGAAATCAGTTCTAATCCTGCGTCTCCCCCAAAATTTTTATGAGCCCAGCTGCTGGGGGGGAAACCCTATCCAGCGCTCCGCCCTGGCGAAGCTTGGGAAAACCTTTAAGGCCCCCCCCCCATGCTAGGTTTTGACCCCATAAAGGGATCAGGGAGGATTTGGGTTACAAAACCTCCCACGCAGCCCCACCCCCCAAAGGGAAAATTTTTTTAAACAAGGGACAACCAAGTATAATAAAGAAAATTGGGAGCTAGGGCCTCCCGGGGAAAGGGGGACACCAAGCTATGCCCCCCAAAAGAGGTTTAAATTGGGAGACAGCTGAATGGTCAAAAGGGGCCCTTTCCCATGACTTTCCCCTATTGGCCCCTCACAAAATTTCTTTTTAAAGTTATTATTTCCGTAACATCCACTTTGAGAATAATGGATTTTGAACTAATAAACCCTTAAAGGGGCCCCCTTTTACTTCCCCAGCTTCCAGTTAAGGAGGACTGGATTATAAGTGCTGGAAAAGGGTTTGACCCTTTGGGCCCTGCAACGCCTCTCCTGCTCACAGTGGCTCCAGCAAACCTCCGTCCCCTTAACTGGTCTTGCTGGGCCCAAGGGGGATTTCCCCCCCGCAGGAAAAAAGCTGGGAGCCTCCAGCCCGGCCCTTTTTTATTCCGGCTGAAACAGAAAATCTAAAATTTTTAAAGGGTAATGCGTCACCACATCTCAGCATAAGAGATTCTTTTATTAATTTGCACTCTGCGCATGCTCTAGAGCTAGTTTCTCTCCATAGGTTTTAGGTCTTTGGGGTGCTAGGGCCCAAAAGCCCAGTCACAAAAAGTTAAAGGGGACCCCAGCGGTCATCTATCCCAACCCCGATAGAATGGAAAGGCACATCAAGGCACCCCTGAAGGGTGGCCGTAGGATTCCTGCTTTGGAAACACCCACGGAGGAGTCCCGTCGCGTGTCCACGGGCAGACAGAGACCGTCAGCCGGACACGTTAGGCGCGCGCCCCCACCCTCCCCACACTCAAAAGCCTTTCTTGTTTCTCTACTATCAGAACTACCCCCAAAAAAACCAGACACAGGTTTTCCAAAATTCTTTATTTTGAAATCGCATTTTAAATACCTAACTCCTTCTAATGGGATGTTAAATTTTCCCCCTTTGGTGTCAGATAACCTTTTTAAATTTCACTTTAACCTTCTTTTAAAAAATTTCCAAACCCATCCTTGGAGAAAGGAGGGATCTAAATTTAATCAAGGAGTAAACCAATAAACGGGGGGAATTTTTTTTGAAAAGGAGAAAGGGAGGGAAAGAGGGGGTTGGGTTTTTTCATGGGCGGTTTTTTTTTTTTGTTTTTAAAAATTTTCCTTTTTTTCTGTGGCTCGGGGGTGGGACTTCCCCCAAAATGAAGGGAGAGGTCCCTTTCTTGCCACAACCACACGGGGGCCCTGGCTGTTTCCAAATTGTGCTTGTGCATGAGCTGCATTTATAAAGCCTTGATTTTATTTTGTTTTGTTTCTTTAAGAACAGGACAGAAAATCTCCTTGGTTCTTCTCCTTCGGGGCTATTTAACCAAAGAAGAACCAGCAAACTACTCAGGCGGAGGACCTGCCACTGGGGGCTACGCATCAAGGCCGAAGGTTTTAACACCGGGACCCCTGGATCTGTGTGTTGCAACCCACAAAAACTCACGTGTGGCCCTCTGTGTGTGTGAGGGGGAACACCTTGGAGAAAACCAGGCAGACGACCTTTACCGGTCTCTAGTGCGGAGGCCTCGTCCCCCGATTTACTCCGGGGGCGGGTGCCAAGGATTTCTATTCCTGCATTAAGCAGGCAGGCCTGAGGCGGCAATCCGGATCCAGGTCCCGGAACGAAAACCAAGGGGAGCCTGCTCAGAGGCATCTGCAAACTAATTCAAAATGGGGGGGCGCAGCCATTTTGGGCTGGCTCCATGCTAAATTTTCCAGGAGCCCCCAAGCTGCCTGAAGTGACTTAAGACGAGGTTCCTGGAGGGTAGGCCCTAGTCTAGGATTTGCTGTGTATTTTGTGTGCAACGTTGTGTTTCAAGCTGGAACGAGATCCTTACCTGTCTCTGCTGCCTTCCCATGGCCCCCCCTTTCCAAACTGGGCCCGTTCCCCCGAGTTTTGCAGTGGATTTGAAGGACTGAAGAAACAGCCATCCCTGCATTAATACAAAATACTGCTGCTTATGTGCCTTCAATTCTCCTTTTCCATCTTTTAAAAAACTATGTCTTTCTATATTCAACTACTCTGATCTGGTGCCCATTTTCCCGGCAGACTTACTTTTTTTTTCATTTCCTAAAAAAGCCTTTTACACAATTAAGACTTTTATCTTATCCTTTGTTTTTTTTCCTTAATTTTTGTAAGCTGCCCTGGAACATGAAATGAGGAGAAAGGCATGCATTTAGTCAACAAATAATAAATCCCCTCTGGCTTCTTTTTTTCCCTTTTTCTTTATTCAAATTTCTTTTCCTTTTCTTCTTTCCAAATTCTTTTACAATGCTTAAATTGTGCATTCCATTGTTACATCTTTGATTGCTTTTTTTAGAATCCAATTTTTTTTTAAAAAAAAGGGAAATTATTTGAAAAAACCCTTTTTATTCCCTTTTTCAAAACCCGCCCTTGTTTTTTAAAAAAAAAACTTTTAAAACCACTTTCCCCCAAAAAAACCCGTTTTTTCTTTCCCCCCGGCAAAAAAAATTTTTGGGGCCAATTTCTTTTTTTAAAAATTTTTTTTAAAAATAATTTAAAAATCCAACCTTTTTATCCCCTTTCGGGAAACTGATGGGCTTTCC
>CAOKZL010005797.1:0-11887 GCA_948472985.1 Iguana delicatissima | reverse complement strand
TTAAATTCCCTACTTTCGCGGGAAGCCCTTTTTGGAGGACTCGGGAAAAGCAGCAAGAAAGGCTGTGTAGTAAGCGTTGACTCTTGTGGGGGACGTGGCTACAAAGGCCTTTGGATGTTTTAAAATTTTTTCCCTGAAGCTACGACAAACAAGTGGAGATCTGCGTGCTTCCACCATTTGGGGCCAGTTTTCCCCCAAAATTTTGCTGGCCACATTGCCACATTTAGCCCAGCAGCAAAAAAAAAGGGCACCTAAACTATGAAAAAAAACCAATTTTTTTTCCTTTTTCCCCAAAACCCAGGAGAAACTTTGCAATTCCGGGAAAAAAAAAATGGGATCCAGTTTAGTAAAGAAAGGGAGTTTATTTTTTGAAGGTCTCTGGGCAACAAAATGAGATCTGTGCGCCTTCCACCATTTGCTTTTGGCCAGCTTTCCCTAAAACAGGGCTATCCCCTGGCCACGGGGCCCCACACTCAGAAAAAGCAGAAAAGACTAAAAAAAAAAAAAACCCAACGTAGGCAAAAAAAAAAAAACCTTTTTTTTCTCCTTCTTCCAAAGAATTTAGGAAAAACTTCCCATTCCGGGGAAAAACTTGGGGAGAACCAGAAAAAACAAGCAGCTTTTTTAAGCCCCCCCCAAACAGGCGGGAATTTCCGTGCGCTTTCCATCCTCTGTTTGGGGGAGTTTCCCCAAACAGGTCATCTCCACGCCAGTTAACAAAATAAATAAGCGAACAAACATATACATTGCCAGAAAAGGGAAAGAAAAAACACTGTGCAATCTCCCCCACACAAAATCCCTTGCAAAAACAACAGGTAGAAATTCTGCCACTCCACAAGGAAAGCTGGCATATAATGGTTTAAAAAATGGGAAAATACGGGGGAAAAAAAATTTCATTATTTTTATTCAAAGAAAAAATTTAAAAAATTAAAAATTTTTGAATTTACGGGTTTTAAAAAAATTTTAAATTTTCATATATACACGCATCTTAGATTTGTTCTAAATTTTAAACTCAATTAACTTTTTACCTCCCTTGCCAGACACCTTTGGGTTTTTATCTTCCCACTAATGTTAAACAAATGAAATTCCCTTATAATCAACCTTTTTCTTTTGCTCAGACACCTTTTCTTGCATTTTTTTTGCTTCCAAAAAAAACATATTTAATCATCAACTGCTTCTAAAAAGAACTTTTAATTTTAAAAAACGTTGAACCAAAAAAAAGGGAGGCTCCGAAATGGTGCCCCCCCCCCTAAACCCCCCCAGCCCGCCCGAAATAAAAATTGGTAAAAAAGAGCAACAAAACTACCGCTCTTTTTCAGGATGCTTCCTCAATCTATTCCCACTGTTTTTCAGCATTTTCTTAAACAATTTTTTTTAAAAAAAACCAGGTTCCCCCAAAACTCCACTACCCAAAGGTAGGGCGACTGCTGTGGAAAATCGGGGTTTTAAAAATCACAAAGCAAAAAGAAAAAAAAAGCCCCCCCCCCACAACCCCCCCTTTCCCAAGGCCAGTCTGCAAATGCAAGCAACGCGGCTGCAGCAGAGAAAAAAAGAGCAGCGGGTGGGCCAACCCAAGAAAAAAAAGGGGGTGTCGGAAACGGGGAAAGTGTTCTGTTCAAAGGCCTCTGGTGAATAACCAACACAAAGGCACAACACGTTACGTTTCCAAATGCACAGATTTTAAGTTTTTGCAAGCTGCAACGCCCTCTCATTTATATGGGAAAAACCCGCCACCCCCCCGGCGCCTCCGTTTGAAATCCCAAAACCCCCTGGACTGTTGGCAAGGCTCAGCGGGAGGCTTTTGGGGCCCCAAAGGGGCTGCTGGGAAAAATTAACCATTTCCTCCCTGAAGATACCCAAAAAATCCGGGGGTTTTTTGTGGCCTTTGGCTGTTTTTAGTTCTCTCCAGAAAACACATTCAGGGGGGCAATGGCGGTGGGCATAAAGAAAGGCACACAACATCCGGAAATGCCAAAGGGCAGCACTTTTCCTGGCCAACCAAAAGGAGAGATTGCCCTGAAGCATTCCAAGTTTGCACTGCTTTCAATATGGATCCTATTTCAATTGATGTTTTTCTCTTTTTGCCTTTTTTTTTAACTGGCGCTTGTGTTTTAAGGGTGCAATCTGTTTTTCTTTGTTGCTGTATTTTAAACTGTTATTCCCTGCCTTTATCCATAGGGAGAAGCAGGTAAAAAATAAATATTATTTCTGTTGTGATTCACCTGGCTTCCTCGGGGAAAGATGCAAAAGCTTGCCTGATGCATTTTCTGCATTTTCATTGGCCAATAAAGTTATGGCCCTTTTGTAGATTTAGGTACGTTCAGGTGCGGTTTAAGCATTGGAGAGGACAGGGACGGCAAACCTCTGACAGTTTAGTGGAACTGAGACAGATACCGATGGTTTGAGAAAAAAGATTTATTGTGCACAATGTCCCAGTGAGATCCTTTCTCAAAAGATTGGGCCCCGCCTCTTTACATTCAAAGCAATTTATACATCTTCAGTGCAAATACACATCTTGTGTTCAAGGAAAGAAACTGATGAGTGCAGAGGTTCTCACCAGGGTGTCTACAAAATGCTGCGAATCTTCTGTAACGCTGCCAAGAGCTAGCACACCGAGCCAAACTAACATTCCATTACGCAAAGTTCCCTGTCTCCTTTAAACCCAGTAGGACTTCAATTGCAGAGGAAATCAACTGCTTTTCCCTCACACCCAGAGGTCATCTGGCCTTACCCCTGAACTGTCTCCACCACATTTACCAAGAAAACCACATGATAGGTTTATCTTCAGGGTGCCATCAATAAGAAGGGACTTGGAGGCACGCAACAGTCACAAGACTTTGGCCGGCCGGCCCCTCCCAAACGGCAAGCCCCAGGATTCCATAGGATGTTGAAAGTGGAATCATCGCGCTATAACAGGCTAGTGTGGAAATGGCCAGAGTTTTCTTAGAAAGTTTTTTTTTTATTTTTAAAAATAAACTTTATTAACAATAAACAATAACAACAATCATAGGCAAGACTAACAATAATAAACAATAACAACATAATACATACACACTAACAAAATCAAAATAAAAAACAATTAACAAAAAACACCTAACACAAATTACAATCTGAAAACACTAAGCCAATAATTATTTAGAAACCATCTATATTCTTCTGCAGTTCTTGCTTCCATCTGAAAGTAATATTACTTCCTCTATTTTCCATTGGTATTACCAATCATTACAAGGAGTCTCTCAATCCTTCGTATCAATCCAAACTTGTCTCACTGTTTCTGCTATTATACCATGAGCTTCTAAGATGTTGCAGTATATTTTCCCATTGTTTCATAAAGTTTTCCTTACTTTCCCCCCGTAGTATACAAGTTAATTTATCCATTTGAACTGTTTCTATCAATTTCATCTCCCGATCTTCTAACGTTGGGCATTTATTATCCTTCCATTTATAAGCCAAAACCAACCTTGCAGTTGTTGTTATATAAAAAAGTTGCTTTCCTACCTTTCTTTCCAAACTATCGTCCCACATTGATAATAATATATCTCTGGAGCTAAATTAAATTTGACACTCAATATCAGCTCAGTTTGCTTATGTATTTCTTTCCAATATTCTTTTACTACTTTACAAGACCACCACATGTGGTATAAGGAGCCCGCCCCCTTCCCACACTTCCAACATTTATTAGAACATTTATTCGTCATCATCGCTATTTTCTGTGGGTCAAATACCAGCGTAAATACATCTTATACGCATTTTCTCTCAAATCTAAACACATCGGTATGTTTGATAAGTTCAGACCAAAGTTTCTCCCATTGCCCCAACGGAATCGAACGAGAAAAGTTTTGGGCCCATTTAACCATTGGTAATTTAATTACATCATCTTCTGTAAACCATTTTAATAAAATTCTATATGTTTTTTAGATAACCTTAGGTTTATCCCAAACAAGAATCACATTTAACTCTTCTTCTTTTAATTGATAATTATTATTTTTGATATGACTTCACTCTCTCTTGAACTGTCTATAAAGGAGCCAATGACATTTTAAACCTGCCTTATTTAAATCTCCGTTGGGACTTAATTTGAATTTGGTTTTGTTTAATTTCTCACAGATCTTTATATCTTATCATAAGTAAATATTTTCTCTTTTATAGTAAGCTTCATGTGGGGAGATCCATGTTGGAGTTCTTAAACAAATTCTAGAACTTGCATTTTCTCCAAACTTTAAATAAAGCTTTCCTTAAATAATGATTATTAAATTCTTTGCTATTTCTATCTTTATTATACCACAAATAATAATGCCATCCTTGTCCCAGCCCATCCCCCAATAATTTTTTATTATCGAACCTAATCCAATTCTGAATCCAATTAAATGCACACGAGTGATAATATAATGTTAAATTTGATAGTGATCATATACTTTTTCTCTTTCGCATTTCTACCAAAGTTTTCATTTTACTTTCGGCTTCCTTGACCCCAGATAAATCTACTCATTCTCTTTGCCAATCTTTAATAACCTTATCATTTTGTATAATTGGGATAGTCTGGAATACAATAAAGTTGGCACATTCTTGATCTTAACTGTATTAATCTTTCCTAACCAAGATAAATTCAAATTGTTCCAATTCCTTAAATTTCTTGTTATTTCCGTCCATGTTTTCAGATAATTATTCTTATATAAATCAGAAAAATTATTTGTAAATATAATTCCCAGGTACTTAACCTTCAAAAATCAATGTAAAACCTGTACTTTGTCTTACCTTAGTTTTTTCCATTTCTGTAATCTTTTTAGTCAAAATCATTGTTTTTTCTGTGTTAATCTTTAAACCAGAATATTTTCCAAAATTGTTTAATATATTTTTTAATTCACAAAAATCTCCACCCCCCAAATATTCCAAAGTTAACACCACATCATCAGCAAATACTTTCATTTTATATTCTTTATCTTGTAATTTAATACCTCTAATTCTATTATCCTTTCTAATTCTTCGAATCAAGACTTCGATCTAACTTAATAAAAATAACAATGGTGAAAGGGGCAGCCCTGTCGAATTCCTCTTTGAATTTCAAACTTCTCAGTTTTTTGTCCATTTATAATTATCTGAGCATATTGCATTTGAGTATATTGCTTTCAACCAATTAATAAAGTTTTCCCCCTAATTTCATTTTATAACATACTTTAAACATAAACTTCCAATTAACAGTATCAAATGCTTTTTCAATATCTATAAATAATGCAATTAATTTTTTCTGAAGGTGATTTTCACAATATTCTAAAATATTAATTATATTCCTGATATTATCTTTTATATACAGCAATACGTAACTGAACGAAGTACAGGAACATAAAAATACGTATTGCTGTATATAAAAGATAATATCAGGAATATGATTTTAGAATATTGTGAAAATCACCTTCAGAAAAAATTAATTGCATTATTTATAGATATTGAAAAAGCATTTGATACTGTTAATTGGAAGTTTATGTTTAAAGTATGTTATAAAATGAAATTAGGGGAAAACTTTATTAATTGGTTGAAAGCAATATACTCAATGCAATATGCTCAGATAAATGAGAATGGACAAAAAACTGAGAAAGTTTGAAATTCAAAGAGGAATTCGACAGGGCTGCCCCTCTTCACCATTGTTATTTTTATTAGTAATAGAAGTCTTGATTCGAAGAATTAGAAAGGATAATAGAATTAGAGGTATTAAATTACAAGATAAAGAATATAAAATGAAAGTATTTGCTGATGATGTGGTGTTAACTTTGGAATATTTGGGGGGTGGAGATTTTTGTGAATTAAAAATATATTAAACAATTTTGGAAAATATTCTGGTTTAAAAATTAACACAGAAAAAACAATGATTTTGACTAAAAAGATTACAGAAATGGAAAAAACTAAGGTAAGACAAAGTACAGGTTTTACATTGATTTCGAAGGTTAAGTACCTGGGAATTATATTTACAAATAAAGTTTCTGATTTATATAAGAATAATTATCTGAAAACATGGACGGAAATAACAAGAAATTTAAGGAATTGGAACAATTTGAATTTATCTTGGTTAGGAAAGATTAAAATAGTTAAGATGACGATCTTGCCAAAGTTATTGTATTCCAGACTATCCCAATTATACAAAATGATAAGGTTATTAAAGATTGGAAAACCCCCAAAATTTTTTTTAAAATTTTTAAAAAAAAAAAATTTTTTTTTTTTTTTTTTCCCCTAAAAAAAAAAATTTTTAAAAGGTTTTTCCCCTTTTTAAAAAAATTTTTTTTTTTTACCTTTTTTTTTTTCCCTAAAAAAAGGGAAAAAAAAACCCTTTTTTTAAAAATTTTTTAAAAAATTTTTTTAAAAAAAAAAAAAAAAATTTTTCCCCTTAAAAATTTAAAAAAAAATTTTTTAAAAAAAAATTTAAAAAATTTTTAAAAAAAAATTTAAAAAAAAAGGGGTTAAAGGCCCCTCAAAAAATTTAAAATTTGGGAAAAAAAAAAAAGGGGTTTTTTTTTTGGGAATTCCCCCCCCCCAAAAAAATTTTTTAAATTATTTTGGGGGAAAAAAAAAATTTAAATTTTTTTTTCAAAAAAAGTTTTAAAAAAAATTTTTAAAAAGGGTTTAATTTTTAAATTTTTTTAATTTTTTTTTAAAAAAAAAAAAAAAAAATTTTTAAAAAAAACCTTTTAAAAAAAAAAAAAAAAATTTTTTAAAAAAAAATTACAAAAAAAAAAAAAAAAACAAAAAAAAAACCCCTTAAAAAAAAAAAAAATTTTTAAAAAAAAAAATTTTAAAAAAAATTTTTTTTTTAAAAAAAAAATTTTTTTTTTTTTAATTTTTTTTTTTTTTTTTTTCCCCCAAATTTTTTTCCCCAACTATTTTTAAAAAAATTTTTGGGAAAAAGGGGGGAAAAAAAATTTTTTTAAAAAAAAAGGGAAAAAAAAAAAAGGGGAAAAAAAAAAATTTTTTTTAAAATTTTTTTTTTTTTTTGGGAAAAAAATTTTTTTAAAAAAAATTTTTTAAAATTTTTAAAATAGGGGGGGGGGAAATAAAAATTTCCTTTTTTTTTTAAAAAAAAAAAAAATTTTTTTTTTTTTTTTTTTTTTTTAAAAATTTTTAAAAAACCCCCAAAAAAAAACCCCCCCCAACTTCCCCCCCAAAAAATTTTTTTTAAAAAAAATTTTTTTGGGGGAAAAGTTTTAAAAAAAAAACCCAAAAAAAAAAAAAATTTTTTTTTAAAAAAGGTTTTTTCCCCAAAAAAAAAAAAAATTTAATTTAAAAAAAATTTTTAAAAAAAGGAAAAAAAAAAATTTTTTTTTGGGGGTTTTTTAAAATTTTTTTTAAAAATTTTTTAAAAATTTTTTTAAAAATTTTTTTTTTCCCCCCTTTTTAAAGGGAAAAAAAACCCCCCGGGGGGGAAAATTTTTTAAAAAAATTTTTTTTTTGTTTTAAAAAGGGAAAATTTTTTTTTTTTTTTTTAAAAAAAAAATTAAAAAAAAAATTTTTAAAAAAAAGGGGTTTTTCCAAAAATTTTTTGGAAAAAAAAAATTTAAAAAAAAAATTTTTTTTTAAAACTTTTTTAAAAAAAAATTTTTTTCCCTCCGGGTTTTTTACCCTTTTTTTTTTGGAAAAAAAGAGAAATTAGTAGATTTATCTGGGTGGAAGGAAAACGTAAGAGTTAAAATGAAAACTTTGGTAGATGCGAAAGAGAGAGGGGCCTGACATTATCAAATTTAACATTATATTATCACTCGTGTGCATTTAATTGGATTCAGAATTGGATTAGGTTCGTAATAAAAAATTATTGAAGACAGTAGGGGGGATGGGTGGGAATAAGGACTTGGCTTATATTATTTGTGGTATAGTAAAGATAGAAATAGCAAAGAATTTAATAATCATTATTTAAGGAAAGCTTTATTTAAAGTTTGGAGAAAATACGCCTCAAGAATTTGTTTAAGAACTCCAACATGGATCTCCCCACATGAAGCTTACTATAAAGAGAAAATATCTTATTTGATAAGATATAAGATCTTGTAGAAATTAAACAAAACCAAATTCAAATTAAGTCCCAACGAGATTTAAATAAGGCAGGTTTAAAATGTCATTGGCTCCTTTATAGACAGTTGAGAGAGAAAGTGAAGAATGATATCAAAAATAATAATTATCAATTAAAAGAAGAAGAGTTAAATCTGCTTACTCTGTTTTGGGATAAACCTAGGTTATCTCGAGCATTTATAGAATTTTATTAAAATGGTTTACAGAAGATGATGTAATTAAATTACCAATGGTTAAATGGGCCCAAAACTTTTCTCGTTGATTGCGGGGCAATGGGAAAAACTTTGGTCTAAAACTATCAAACATACGATGTGTTTAGATTTGAGAGAAATGCGTATAAGATGTATTTACGCTGGTATTTGACCCCACAGAAAATAGCGATGATGACGAATAAATGTTCTAATAAATGTTGGAAGTGTGGGGAGGAGGTGGGCTCCTTATACCACATGTGGTGGTCTTGTAAAGTAGTAAAAGAATATTGGAAAGAAATACATAAGCAAACTGAGCTGATATTGAGTGTCAAATTTAATTTAGCTCCAGAGATATATTTATTATCAATGTGGGACGATAGTTTGGAAAGAAAGGTAGGAAAGCAACTTTTTATATAACAACAACTGCAAGGTTGGTTTTGGCTTATAAATGGAAGGATAATAAGATGCCAACGTTAGAAGATCGGGAGATGAAATTGATAGAAACAGTTCAAATGGATAAATTAACTTGTATATGACGGGGGGAGAGTAAGGAAAACTTTATGAAACAATGGGAAAATATACTGCAACATCTTAGAAGCTCATGGTATAATAGCGGAACGGTAAGAATAGAGTTTTGATTGATACGAAGGATTTGAGAGACTCCTTGTAATGATTGGTAATACCAATGGAAAATAGAGGAAGTAATATTACTTTCAGATGGAAGCAAGAAACTGCAGAAGAATATAGATGGTTTCTAAATAATTATTGGCTTAGAGTGTTTTCAGATTGTAATTTGTGTTAGGTGTTTTTTGTTAATTGTTTTTTATTTTGATTTTGTTAGTGTGTATGTATTATGTTGTTATTGTTTATTATTGTTAGTCTTGCCTATGATTGTTGTTATTGTTTATTGTTAATAAAGTTTATTTTTAAAAATAAAAAAAAAACTTTCTAAAGAAAACTCTGGCCATTTCCACACTAGCCTGTTATAGCGCGATGATTCCACTTTCAACATCCTATGGAATCCTGGGGTTTGCCGTTTTGGAGGGCTCGGCGGCCAAAGTCTTGTGACTGTTGCGTGCCTCCAAGTCCCTTCTATTGATGGCACCCTGAAGATAAACCTATCATGTGGTTTTCTTCGTGAGAATGTGGTGGAGACAGTTTCGGGTCAGGCCAGATGACCTCTGGGTGTGAGGGAAAAGCAGTTGATTTCCCTTCCTGCAATTGAAGTCCTACTGGGTTTAAAGGAGACAAGGGAACTTTGCGTAATGGAATGTTCAGTTTGGCTCCGGTGTGCTAGCTCTTGGCAGCGTTACAGAAGATTCGCAGCATTTTGTAGACACCCTGGTGAGAACCTCTGCACTCATCAGTTTCTTTCCTTGAACACGCGGGCATTTGCACTGAAGATGTATAAATTGCTTTGAATGTAAAGAGGCGGGGCCCAATCTTTTGAGAAAGGATCTCACTGGGACATTGTGCACAATAAATCTTTTTTCTCAAACCATGGGTCTCTGTCTCAGTTCCACTACAAGAACTGTTCAGAGGTTTGCCGTCCCTGTCCTCTCCAGCTTAAACCGCACCTGAACGTACCTAAATCTACAAAAGGGCCATAACTTTATTGGCCAATGAAAATGCAGAAAATGCATCAGGCAAGCTTTTGCATCTTTCCCCGAGGAAGCCAGGTGAATCACAACAGAAATAATATTTATTTTTTACCTGCTTCTCCCTATGGATAAAGGCAGGGAATAACAGTTTAAAATACAGCAACAAAGAAAAACAGATTGCACCCTTGAAAACACAGGCGCCAGTTAAAAATACACAAGCAGCTAAAAGAGCAAAACATCAATTGAAATAGGATCCATATTGAAAGCAGTGCAGAGCTTGAAATGTCTTGCATGGCGCAATCTCTCCATTTTGGTTGGCCAGGAAAAGTGCTGCCCTTTGGCGGATTCCGGATGTTGTCGTGCCTTGCTTTATGCCCACCGCCATTGCCCCCCTGAATGTGTTTTCTGGAAGAGAACTAAAGACAGCCAAAGGCCACAAACAACCCCTGCAGATTCGTTGGGTATCTTCAGGGGAGGAAATGGTTAATTTCTCCGAGCAGCCCCTCCCAAACTCCTGGGAAACCCCGTAGCAAAGCCTGCCCTGCTCAAGCCTTGCCAACAGTCCAGGGATTTGGGATGTTCCAAACGGAGGCAGCCAGGGGGGTTTTGGGGGGTTTTTTTTTGGGGGGGGCCCCGGGGGAAAGGGGGGCGGGTTTTTTCCCCTTTTTAAACCCCCCCCCCGGGGGGAAAAAAAGAAAAAAACCCCCCGGTTTTGGGGGGGGGGGGGAAAGGGGGAAAGGAAAAAAAAACCCCCCAAAAAAAAAAGGGGGAAAATTTTTAAAAGGTTTAAAAACAAAAAAATTTTAAATTTTTTTCCAAACCTTTTTTTCCCCCCAAAAAAAAAAGGGGTTTTCCCCCCCCCCAAAAAAAAAGAAAATTTTAAAAAAGGGTTTTAAAAAAAAGGGAAAAAAAAATTTTTTTTTCCCCCCCAAAAAACCCCCTTTTTAAAAAAAAATTTTTTTTTCCCTTTTTTTGGGGGGAAAGGGGGGGTTTAAAAAAAATTTTTTAAACCAAAGAAAAATTTTAAATTTTTTCCCCAAAAAAAACAAAAAAAAAAAAACCAAAAAAAAAAAACCCCCTTTTTTCCCCAAGAAAAAAGGGTTTAAGGGGAAACCCCTTTTTTTGGGGGGGCCCCCGGGGGTTTTCCCTTTTCTTTTTTTCCCCCCCCCTTTCCCCCTGGGGGGGGAAAAAAGAAGCCAAAAAAAAAACCCCCCCCAAAAACAAAAAAAAAAATTTTTTTTTTTTCCCCCCCCAAACCCCAAAAAAAGGGGAAAACCCCCCCCTTTTTTAAAACCCCCGGGGGGGGGAAAAAGGGGGGGGGGCCCCTTTTTAAAAGGGGGGGGGGTTTTCCCCAAAAAAAAAAAAAAGGTTTTTTAAAAAATTTTTCCCCCGGGGAATTTTCACCCCTTTAAAAAAAAACCCCCCCCCCTTTTTTTTTTTCCCCCCCCCCCTTTTTTTTAAAAAAAAAAAGGGTTTTTTTTTTTTAACCCAAAAAAAAAAAGGGGGGGGGGGAAAAAAAAAAATTTTTTTTTTCTTTTTTTTTTTTTTTCCTAAGTTTTTTTTTTTCCCCTTGGGGGGGTTTTTCCCCCCTTTTTTTAAAAAAAAAGGGGTTTAAAAAATTTTCCCCAGTTTTTTAAAATTTTTGGGGGAAAAAACCTTTTTTTTTTTTAAAAAAAATTTTTTTTTTTAAAAAGGGGGAAAAAGGGGAAAACCCCCCCCCCCTTTTTTTTTAAAAAAAAAATTTTTTAAAAAAAGGGAAAAAACCCCCCCCAAAAAAAACCCCCCTTTTTTTTTTTAAAAAATTTTTAAAAAAAATTTTTTTTTTTAAAAAAAAAAAAAAAAATTTTGGGGGATTTTGGGAAAAAAATTAAAAAAAAAGAAAAAATATTTTCCCCCCGTTTTAAAATTTTTTTTTAAATTTTTTAAAAAAAAAAAAATTTTTTTTTTTAAAAAAAAAGGGGGGGGAAAAAGGGGGGTTTTTTTAAAGGGCCCCTTTTAAAAAAAAGGGAAAATTTTTTTTCCCCCAAAAAAGGTTTTCCCCTTTTTTGG
>CAOKZL010005796.1:0-32008 GCA_948472985.1 Iguana delicatissima | reverse complement strand
TGAGAGCAAGTGTTAGCCCATTCCATATCTGTGCATTTCTTATTGAATGCTGATCCTGTCCTCTGTGGTATTAAAGTTCGTTCCTGGTTGGTGTCACTTTTGCAAATTTGATAAGCATGTTTTCTGTCTGATAATCCAAGTCACTTACAAAGTAAGATCTTCTGACTCTTGAATGATAAACGGTGATTTTTTCTCCAACCTTGCAACCGAAGCCTTTTATGAAGAGTACAATCATCCACATCGATCATCTGCCAGATTTCACAAAATGGGGATATAGATGTCCATGAATGGCAAAATTAATGCATTGCAATGTGTTTGGCGCTGCAGAAGGGATGGCCCTGAGTCTGGAAAACAGCAGCAAGGCTGCTGATGACAACACTCTGAGGAAGTTGCTCCCTGATAGAAGCACACAAGTTGACGCAACTGCTCTTGCTGTGTGCTTTCAGAGTCCTTCCCTGACTTACGACAACCCGAGGGGGGGCCACATCATGGCTTTTTCTGGCATGATTTGTTTGGATGTGGCTTACCATTGTTGTGGTCTAGGGTAGAGAGCGTGACTAGCCCAAGCTCAACTTTGTGGGCTTACAATACAGATGAAGTGAGCTAAGGGCAAAGACCAAATTGGGAGGAGGAGGGAAAAAACTAAAATGTAATAATACCTGAGAAAAGGGATGACGGAGGACTTCTTGGAACTCTCCCTGCAAGTTGGGACAATAGGAGGTTTTGGGATTAGAACTGTGTACACAGAATCACAGGGTTGGAAGGAGCTCAAGAGGTATCATGTCCATCTATATTTGTCGGAAACTGCCTTGTGTTCCATTTTTGGGAGAAAAGCAGCATACAAACATAATAAATGAACAAATAAATAAATGTTGGATGGAGACTGTGGTTGAGGAGGAGATGGGTTAGGGCTGTTCAGAATGGGGCAGGGAAACGGAGGAGGGAGTCAGAGAAAAGACTGAGACTGACAGGGATGGAGAGGAAGAAGGGGATGAGAAAGGCTTTGTATTTGTGAGGTGAAAGGAAAGATAAAGGGGATTTGCAGATAAACATGCCCAAAAGGCAGTCAAAACATTTCTGATGCAGGCTAAACTGGGATATGTCAGGATCTGAGGCGTGGCCGGTGAGCAGCTAGAATAGGTGCCGGGGCTGGGCCAAAGGGGCACTAGGCTGGGACGCCAAGGGTCAGGGCAAAACCGGAGGTGCCCAAGGCAGCAGTCCTTCAGGCAGCAAGAGTCCACGGGGCCAGAGGCAAGAGGCAGGTCAAAGAGGCAGAGGCCCAAGCCCAGGGGCCGGAGTGAGCAGGGCCAAGGCCCCTGGAGAGCCAAGAGAGGTGGTGGAAACTGTCGCTGGCAAAGGCTGCAGAGTAACCCCCAGCCCTTATCTAGCTGGCCCCGGCTGCTTCAACCCAGCATGAACCCAGCTGGTTCAAACACTCACCTGTAACTGGTGTGCATTAACAATAAGAAGAAGCCTGAAATGTAAGTACTGAACAGGACGAGTTTTAAAAACTTGTTACCAGCTATCTTTTGAGAGCACATCTATGAACTTGCTGCATAATCACAATTGCTGGGTACTTTGTGACTTTGGCAGTAGTATCTTCGGCAAAATGGAATCAGGAATTCATACTCACACAGAGCTACCCAAGGAGATGCGACTTAAACAGATGTGATGAGTCAGAAAAAAGACACAGTGGTTGCATGGGAGAATAGCAGCCACTAAGGAAGAGCTTTAAAGATAAATAAGGACATACAAAACACACATAAGTATCTAACAAAGCCCGGTTAGCTTAGGATCGGGAAAGTACTAATTCAAATGAGAAAACCTGCAAAGAGGTAGAGGGACAATGCTTCCTTTGACTTGCAGACTCCCAGAGAAAGGGATGGGGGGAGCAGAGGGGAAGCGGCAGTAGGGAAGATCTGTTTCCTGAAAGAGAGGTTTCAGTGACAACAAAGTTACCTCTCCTCGTCATTGGACCTTCTTGGAGAGAATATTGGAAAGAACGTACTGGTCACTGTAGTTAGAAGAAGGGAAGACAAGCTCATCAAGGTCCTTTAAGGCAGACCAGTACTTTAAGATAAACAATATGCTGAGGGGATAATCTGCCAATTCCTGGTTTCTAGGTGGCCTGAAAGAGAGTGGTTTCTCTATGGAAGGAGGGAGCAAAAGCCTGGGCACTGATAACTCAGCAGCAAATGACAAAGCAGTAAAGATCAAAAGCTAGTGTGAGCTTTTTGATAACAAGGGAGCATTCTTCTGGAACAAAACTCTTTCCACACTGCATGCATCTAAAGGGTTCCTCCCTGTTGGTTGCTTGATGACAAACAAGGTGAGGCTGCTTCCGAGTGAAGCGCTTCCCACACTCAGTACATCAATTGGTTTCTCTCCTGTGTGAACTGCTTGGTGAGTAGGGAGGCTCTCTTCCAGCTGAAACTTTTTCCCACACTCCTAATATTGAAGGGGCTCCTCCTCCCCGTGTGAGTTGCTAGATGAGGAACGAGGCCTGTCTTCCAAGTGAAGGTCTTTCTGCACTCCAACATCTTTTAAAGGGACTCTCGCTGTGAGTTGCTTCATACACCTGAGGGCTGACTTGTAATTAAACATGTTTCCACACTCTAAATAAATGCTTTCTCCCCATTGGGAGAGGCTTGATGGCATCTCAGAATTTCCTTCCAAATGAAAGCTGGCATCCTCAAGCCTCAAGGATTGCTCCTGTTTGAGTTGTTTGAGAATGAGGGAGCGCTGTTCATACGTTAAAAATATTTAGCAGATTGTATTAAAGTTCCCATTAAATGGTTTAAAACTTCCATTATTAGCAATTAAGGTTGCCTACAGGCCCTCTCAAAACTTGGCAAAGTTGACCACTCCTGTCTCTAAAAAACCAGCAAGCTGCAGCAATAATTCTTTTGTTCCAGTTCTAAAGCCACATTAACATTTTCCTCTAAGGCTAGCTTACATGTTATTTTGGCTTAATATTCTTTACCATTTTGAATCTACAATCAAAATTCAGTTTAGAAGCTAGAGTACAGGCAGTATTTAGAATGATTAAAGAATGACCATTAAAAAGTTACCGTTATGCAAATAAATTAACTTGGATTACAGACTGGATAAAACTGAGAAGAAGACAACGACCTTAATTTTAGAGGGGGCCAACCTTTAGATTTGGTTGGCACGCTTATACTTGGTACCATAATTCGTACATATAAGTCCCCACCTGGTCCTCTCTCTCCCTTCTTGTCAGATTTTGACTCTTGATTGACTATCCTTTATTTCAGTCAATATTCCTACTTTTTCTGAGTAATTTCAGTCTCATGTATGTCAGGAACTGAATTCACACGCAAATATAGTAAGGTGCAATTCACTATTTATTCAGGAGGGTGACACATAGTATAGGACTTCAGTTGGTCAACTGGAGACAATTAAGTAAAAATCCAAAAGATTAAAGGCAAAGAGTTTCTAATCCAACAACAAGGACCTCGGAGTTCTGGTTTCAGCCTGGCAGCATTTATCACTACATTCCTAGCTTTGACTCCACTCTCCGGTTCAAATACCTCGTTACAAGCAAGCTGCTAATTAACTCGTACTACATATCCCATAACTAAAATATGGAGGGCTAACCGACACCCTGCCCGTCCAGAAATAATATGAACATATAGCATAGCAGTGATGAATAGGGAAAAGGGAAAGGTACCAAAGGTAATGGAAAAGAAAGGGGAAGAGGGGAGACAGCAACCAGAATGAAAATGCGAAATGCAGTAATCAATTGGACTGTTGAAACTGGTGATGTGGGACAAGGAAGAAATGAGTAGGTAGGTTACTCCCGAAGAAGAATTCGAAGGAGCTGTTTTCAGTAAGCTGGAATGAAAAACAGAGTGAACAAGTTTGTAAGGGTCCACAAAGGGAAGAAAGGTCAAAGGTGACATCATTAATGGCACGTTCGTGGGAAAGGACCAAGGTATTTTGGGGGAGAGTTTTGGAGGAGGGGGCATTGGAGATGTCTTGGAGGAGAGGTAAAACAAGATCCCCAAGGTGGTATGTAGTTGGTCCGTTTCGGTCAGCAAAGCGTTTGTGAGAAGCTTTTGAAGCTTCAAGAGAGTAGAATACAAGTCCCCAAGTGGAAGAAATTTTTGTAATCCAAGAGGTGAGTGAGGCAGGTTGGTTGCAGACGGTGGTGGGGAGTGAAGGAAAGGGTTTTGGGGTGCTGCCAAGAGCAATTTCAAATGGAGTTTTGCCAGTGGAGGAGTGTAGAGCAGAGTTGTAAGCAAATTTGGCAAAGGGGAGAAGGAGTGCCCAATTATTTTGGTTGGAATTGATGTAAGTATTGTTCTAGGATTTGATTTGTGTGTTCAGTTTGGACCATCAGGTTGTGGATGATAGGAGCTGCTGAGTTTTTGGGAAATGACAAGAAATTTAAGGAGTGAAGTCCAGAATTTGGAAGTGAGAGTAGGTTTCTGTGTCAGAAATACGGTTCTGGAAGGCCGTCCAATGCACTTTTTAATATATTCTTGGAATTGTTTTGTAAGGCCTGGCCAGTGGAAAAGTTTATTGATGAATATAGAGTTTTAAGAACAGAAATGTGCAGAGCAGGTTGGGAATCATGGTATCTCTAAAATTTCGATGCAGCTAGCTGGTGGTATGTAGATTTTAGTTCTGATAAAAGCCAAATCTTTAACCCAGGTGATTAAGTCTTTGTGTGATTGTAGCCAAACATCTGTCTGGTACGTAGACTTCAATGAATGCTGGAAAGTGTAGGATGATTACTCGGTTTCTCTGTTGTGCACAGGTAGTGACTTGTAATCCAAAATTGTTTGGGGAGAATAGAGGTTTTCTGTGGTTGGAGAAGAAAAGGACGGAGGCTTGCGGTAGGGTAGTTGTGAGAGGATCTGCCAAAGTGTTTTCCACTGGAGAACAATTTCAATCTAAATCGCTGGGAAAATTAAGCCCAACCCTGCTTTTGTACGGATTAGTTTTCTGGCAGTTTTTCATGTTTCGAAGAGATTGCGGTGGTTAGTCCAGACTTGAAATGGAAGTTTAGGACCTTCAAGGAAGTGCTCCATGAGGCGAGCGCAAAATGGATGGCCATGGCTTCCTTCCCAAATCAGCCAGTTGCGTTGTGTGCCAGAAGATTTTGGAGATAAAGGCACATGGTTTTAAGTGGTATCTGTGTCGTATTAAAGAAGAACAGCTCCATGGCGAAGACAGAAGACGTCAATTTGAGACTTGTAGAACCTTTTGGCAGTATCAGGGACTAAGAGAAGTGGTTCAGAAGTAAATTTTTGTTTGAGGGTGTCGAATGCTGTTTAGCATTTTTCAGTCCAGACAATGCGGCTGCATGGGTTAGATTTCTTTCCGTTGCTTTTGTTCGAGGTCAGTGAGAGGAAGGTTGATCTTGGCAAATCCTTCTATAAAAGTGCGACAGAAGTTTGCAAAGTGAATCACTGAAATGCTTTAGTTATGCAGTTTAAGATGGTGACAATTTTAAAGGTGCATTTTTTAGGGTATTCTGGCAAATACAGTACCATAAGTGGAAAGGTTGGAGCATGAAAATTGCATTTTGAGAGTTTAACAACAAGTTCATTGGTTATGAGTCTTTGCAGCACAGTATGTCGTTCAGTGTGTTGTTGAAGGTTTCTGAATAGATCAAAATGTCATCTAGATAACGGCAACACAGTCGTCAAAAAGGAGATCTTGTAATACAGAATTGAGGGAGAATTTGGAAGCTCTGGACCAGCCTGTAATCCAAAAGGGAGAGCTGTCCTTTGGTAAGTTCCCAGGCTAAGGAGTGCAGAAAGTAGTCCAACAGCCACTTCAGATGATGCGTATTCTGTGGAAAGCCTCCTTGAGGTCTAATTTTGTAAAGAATTTGCCTTGAATCAATTGATTTAAGATATCTTTAGTTAAAGGAATTGGATAAATATAGACAATACTGCCTGATAGATTAAATTATAGTTCACGATAAGCCTCAGTTCTCCTCCATCCTTCTAATTGGAAAAATATTGGACTGGCAGTAGGAGCCAGTGAAGGTTCCGTTGTAAGTTCTTTTTCAGGGGATCTGTAGAGCATCTAGACTCTTGGTTGTTGGTTGGGTATTGTTGGGTTTGGAATTTTTGCTCCATATATCAATCTGGGTTTGCAATCAAAGTCTCTGTGTGGGGGCAGTTCTCTGCTTCGTGGTTTTCAAAAGCTTTCTGCAGGTCTCAGTACTCTAAATGCGAATTTCTGCAACTCCTCAGGACTCAAAGTGAGTGCCGAGTGGGGGGTTGTACGGGCACTAGATTTACATCATAGTTATGCTTGAGTAAGCTGTGTGTCTAGTCAATTTGAGGACTGTGTTTTTTTAGCCAGTCCTACCCAAGGACTACTTGAAAGCCGATTTTGGTGGGCACTAGGAAACGTAACTGCCCCTGAGAGTTTCCTACTTCAACAGGGATAGGTTTGGTCCTTTCCCGTACAGGGCGTCCTGCTGTGGGTGAGCCGTCCATTTGAGATAACTTGACAGCCTTTTTTAGGAGATCAAACTTTACTGCAAGTTCTTTTGCCACAGCAGGATTTAATAAACTAGTTGTCCAGCCTGAATCAACTAGGGCCCTGTACATTCGTAATTTCCCATCATTTCCTTGTAAGGTTACGGTAATACATACGAGTTTTAGTGGTACTTACATTCACGGACTCATCGGGATCCCAATCATTGCTGTCCAAGTAGGACGTGGTCAGTGGGCTGTCCTCACCATCGCAAGTTCCAGCAACGATTCCGCCAACGGGAAGTTCGGTTGTCGGCTTCGGGGTGTCAGCTTTGTGGGATATGGGCTGGGTGCTGGGGTGCCCGACTTTTCTTCAGTGGGTTTCTTTGATCCCTGGCATTCGCTGGTGATGTGGCCTTTTTACCCACATTGGAAACAGATGCCTTTTTTGAGTCGCTTTTTCTTTTCCTCGCTGCTCAAGTAGTTTCATCCATCCCCAGAGACTGGCAGGATCCCCTTGGGTCAGGCAGCGATCTAAGATGATGGGATTTAATCCGTCTCGAAAAAATTGCTTGAAAATGTCATCTTTCCATTCTGGAACCTTAGCGGCTAAGTTTCTGAATTCTCAGGCATTTCGCCAATGGTTCCTTTTCCTTGGTGCCATTTTTTCAGTTGATACCCTGCTTTTTCTTGAAAGAAAGGATCCTAAACCTTTCTCTAATTTGGTGCATGAACAGCTGCAGGTCGGCCGTTTCCTCAGCTCGTGAGTCTAACAGGCTGGAAACCCACTCCACTGCTTCTCCTTAAAGGTGCTGGCTCAGGTATTTGATTCTCATGGCATCATCAGGGAAACTGTGCTCCTAGTGAATCATATAATTAGAGACCATATTTAGAAAATATGTCAGGGTGGCTCCATCACCATTGTAAGTGGTCTTCAACTCTCAGAAAGGCTGGGGCCCCACTTGCGATGCCGGTACCCTGGGAGGTGCAGGTGCCGCAGCCACTGGAGCAGCTGCCACTATGGAACCTGGGGTGGCACTCACCCCAACCTGAGGCACCAGGAGTCTCCAGTCATGCAGCTGAGCTCTCAGTTTGGAAATTTCTTCTCGCTGCTTTTCCACTTCTTCTTCTCTGGCTAGAAATTGTTCCATTATGCTGGTCTCAACAATGGATGTGTCCCATTTTGGACCCCGGCGATGTTGGCGCTGAGCAGTTTCTGGTCTCTTTCCCCAAGCCCAGGTTTGGCCTCCGGTCGGGGTGGATGGAGGAATTGAAGGTCATGTCTTGGGTTTTGCATCAGGAGCCCGGCTGGGGACTGTCTAGTCTCTTTCGGCGATTTCCTCCCCTGGACCTTTTACAGCTCTGTCAGATGCTACCCTTTCTTCAGGATCTTCTTCACTTATTTGATACGTGTTGTTATGTTATACAGCAGTTCCCTCACTCTGTCAGGAACCCAATTCACACACACAAATATAACAGTGCAAATACACTATTTATTAGGAGCATGGTACATGATACAGGGTTTCAGTGAGTAAACTGGAGGCAATTGGCAAAATCCAAAACATTAAAAGCAAAGAGTTTCTCATCCCGCCCACAAGAGATCTTGGAGTTCTGGTTTAGCCTGCAGCGCTTATCACTACATTCCTAGTTTTGTTTATCTAACGGTCTCTGGTTCTCATACCTTGTTACAAGCAAGCTGCTAATTAACTCCTACTGCATCTCCCATAACTAAAATATGGAGGGCTACCCGACAATGTAGATGACTCTGATGATGTCTCTGCTTTATGTTTTCTTTCTTTACTGTCCTCCTTTGGACACGAGCTCTGCTCTAACCCTCCCATTCACTCCCTTGGTCATTATCTCGATCTTGTTTTTATTAAACATTGCTCTTGTTCTTTTTTTTTGGTTACTGAATTTCCATTGTCTGATCACCATCTTGTCTCATTTGCATGTACTCATAATCCCCTTCGTCATCATCCTGACATTCGCTCTGTTGCTGAGCTTCATTTGGTTAATCCTGAAGACTTCTCTCAAGCTTTGCTTTCTTCTTTGCCTCTTCCTAGTTCTCTTATCTCTCTTTATCCTCCTGTCTCCTTGCTAAACTCTACCTTATCTTCAACTCTCAACAATTTTGCCCCTTTGTCAATGCGTTCTACCTCTGCTAAGTCTCAACCTTGGCTTACTCCCTCCACTCAGCATCTTCGCTCCTATTGTCATGCTGCTTAGCACTTGTGGAGGAAACTAAAGAGCAGGCAGGTTTCATTCACCCTAAGTTTATTCTTTCTTCTCTTTCTAGCGCCATTTTTCTTGCCAAGCAGACGTTTTCAGGTCATTATTCTGTGCTTATTCCCGTTGTCCTCAGCGTCTTTTCTCTACTTTTCATTCTCTTCTTAAGCTCTTTCGTTGCCCCTTCCTTCCTTATTTTCAGCTAATGACTTCACTACTTTCTTCAATATCAAAATCGGATTTGCTCTTTCCTCTCTGTTCCTGACTCTTCCTTACTTCCAGCTTATCAACTGTCCATTCGTCTTACATTCTATTCCCTTCCCCCGTTTCGCTAGATGAATTGTCTAAGATTCTAAGTCTTCTAATCCTTCCACCTGTCCCTTGGATCCTATTCCTTCTCAATTATTAATAACTATTTTTCCTGCTATTCTTCCTTTCTTCCAGTTCATTTCCTTCTGCTTTTAAACATGCCAGTTTCCCAGCTGGCATCCAGGGAATTCAGGATACAAAAAACTTTGTCAGACTGTCAAAACTTTCCCTCTTTCATGCAACGCTGAAAAGAGATTTGCCAGCTCCGTTAGGTGCTGCCTAACAGAGACCCAGGCAACAACTTGGTGTTGTAAAGCCTGGAAGTTAAAGAATATTTAGACCCTGCAGTGAGGCTTACAAAACTTGGCCAATGCCAACCAACACTCTCGAGGCGTGTTAAAGTCCCCAAAATGCACTAGCTGGTCATCTTCCACAGCCAGGAAGAGCAGCGACATAGCTCTTTGTGTTATTCTCGCTGCTGCAGCTGCATCTTGTGGGAGGTCCAAAGGATCCATGAATGCTGCCCAAATGCCTTCCCCTTGAAGAAAACGCTTCATCTTCGTAGCCCAGGCAAGGTAATTCGCTCCATTCAGCTTCAGCAGAGCCAGGCCCCCAGTAACTCCCTGGGCCATGGCCTTGCAGCTTCTCAGCAGCAACACAAAACTTAAAAACATACCAGCTAGCAGGCATCATAAATCAAAAACTCGCCGCGGGAACAAAGCTGGCTCCTGGCAGCCAAGCCCTTGGTGCAGCCCCGTGCGCAGCAGAAGCTGGCGCAGCCCATAACCTGACAAGAAAAAATGAGGTCTCAGCTGAAAAAACAGCTGAACCCACAAACAGGTTGGCTTGCAAAACGCTGCAAAGCCCCATGCTACTGCCAGTGAAATAAAGCCAGCCACACAGCCTCAGGGTCTAATTGCTAAATAGCTTTATTGTAGGCATGTCTCAAACGCAGAAACAAAAGCAAAAGAAAGCGAGAAACATAACAAGACAAATCAAGTCATGTCAGAGTCCAGCCAAAAAGTCAAGTCTCACAAGCTTTGTCAGACAGCCTATTATGTAGGCACAATACATATACAGGGCATAAACATGTGAGAACATAGCTGCAGTTCCTGTGTAAACCATACAGGCAAAGACATAACATACCATATCTACAAGGCTACAAAAGCAAAGCTAGTTTCTCAGCCTCAGGTTACGCTGACCTTGGCTGGGCTGGGAACAGAAAACACAGTTATTTACAACTTGAGTTGCTATGGCAGCGAAGGTAAACAAGTCTCCTTAACTCTTTCCTACTGCAGACAGCCGTGACTGTTTGACCCAGCATTCTTTAACAGCACTAGCTGTAATTGCATATACTCTTGACTTTTTTCATCAAGGTTCGATGAACTTAAAAATCAGTCTAGACAATTATCTCTTTCTTTTCATGATTAACATTTTACACTGAAACAAGAATCTATGCACTGAATACGCAGAAAGCCTTACTGCAAAGTTTGTTTGAATGTATGAAGAAGAAACAAAAATTAGACAGCAAGACTTTAGGAAAGCTGGTAGTAGATATAGGAGTATATGGAGAAATCGATTGCTGTTTCCTTATTTCAGATAAGTATTCACCTTATAAAGTTAAAGCTCAGATACTTAATCTTAATCTATTTACTTTAATTTGGGAAGAAAAGAACTATTTGGCAGATGGATTTATATCTAGACCCTTATATGTACATGTGTATATATATTTTGCTTTTGTTCTTGATTACGCCGTGGGAATTTTAATCAAGAAAATTTAAAAATAAAAATAATTAAATAAAACTATATACACAACTTGATTGGGACATTTTCTGTCTTTTTGTTTTGTCACACTCTTGATTTTTGATTAAATGTCACTTCTTCCATCTTGGTTTCTTAAAGAAGTCTTTAATTTTTAAAGCATTCTTATGATGCTGAATTTCGTTCTTTCCGATCTAGCAGAGAAGCAGGAGGCAAAGCCTCCATTTTCTGTCTAGGATTGTATTGTGGTCGGTGTGGAGTTTTGACAAGAAATAATTAATGAAATAAATAGAATAACAGGGAAAATTTTAAATTTAAAATGAAAAAAAGATATGACTAAATATAAAGAGTTTGGGATTGAACAAAAAGGAGGAATATTTGCTGAAATGAATGTCCCAGCTCAGGTGGTTATTGCATCTGGATCTCAAGATGAACAAAAAATGAAAGGCAGGCAGATGGCAATATTATATTTTCGCATATGTAATCTTTGATTTTCTATTACAAAGAAGAATGGGGTATAGCGGTTGATCAAAAGGAGGTGATTGGCTAAGGATGTGGAATAAACTAATAGAAACAATTTAAAGAAGAGGAGGGGTGCAAAATTATAAAAGATACAATTAATATGATTCTCCACATCAAAGAAAAGGGGTTTTAAATAACAATTAATTTTGCTCTCAAGTAGGAGAGGGAAGAAGGGAGTGAGAGAAGGATTATAGTAGTAGGAACATTAATAAAAATATTTATATAAACAAATATAATTATTGGGATATTTACTATATTAGTCATAAGTGAAGTGTTAACGGTTTTGTAATAACTTTTGTAATATATATTCTCTGTGTATACTTGTTTTTTAATCACTCCAATAAAAATATACATTTTTAAAAAATCTATCTAGGATTCATTTAGCATGCATGGCCCCAACATGCAGAGAGGCAAAGTCCCAGAGGTTGGACAGGAATGTTCACTCACCGATAACCATTTGAAGGCGGCCTGCAGCTGGCTAAAAATCTCACATGGCAGCCAGGCAGGGGTTTAACCTGATCCCAGATGGCTTAGCCAGACTGAAGTTCCAAGGATTAAACTCGTTTTTTTGGATCCAATCAGCCAGTTGTCCAATTATGCCCTTTGTTTCATTCAGAAATATTGTTAACATTTCCCTTTGTTGCGGTTGTGCCACTTCTTAAGGGTACAGAGTATACCTCTGGCCCCTTCAGTGCCAACTCCAAAGTTTTTCATGCACGGACACAAAACACCACTATTACCATTAGATTAAGCCCCTCCAGAAACGAACAAGAAACGTGGTAAATTAGGATTTCTTGCTATGTTTTTTCAAGACAACTATGGCCGAATGGTGACTCTCGCATAGTTTTCTAGGTCAGATTTATTCCAAGGAGGTTTGCCTTTGCCTTCCTCTGAGGTAGAGAGAGTGTGACTTGCCAAGGTCACCCAGTGGGTTTCCATGGCCAAGCAGGGATTCAAAAACTGGTCTCTGGGACTCTGAGTACTCCGCCTGGGCAGAAAAAAATGAAATGCACAAATAGAAGATGGATGACACCTGGCGTGACCACAGGACATGTGGAAGAGATTTCGGAGTCTTTGTAGGCCACACACTGAACATGTGTCAGCAGTGTGATGCAGCAGCTGAGAAAGCCAATGCGATTCTGGGCTGCATCAATAGGTCAAGGGAAGTGATGGTACCACTCTATTCTGCTATGGTCAGACCCCACCTGGAATACTGTGGCCAGTTCTCAGGCACCAAAATTCAAGAAAGATATTAACACGCTCAAAATGTGTCCAGAGAAAGGTGACCAAAATAGTAAAAGGTCTGGAAAACATGCCCTATCAGAAGCCGCTGATGGAGCTGAGTAGGTTTGGCCTGGAGAAGAGAAGGTTACGTGTCAACATGATAGCTATGTTTAACTATTTGAAGGAATGTGATATGGAGGATGGAGCAAGCCTGTTTCCTGTCGCTCCGAAAACTTCCAGGACATGGAGCAATACGCAGAAACTATATGAAAAAAGATTGTAATTTAAGGATTAGGAAAATTTCCTGATGGTAAGAGCAGTTTGACACTGCTGCCTTAAAGTGTGGTGCAGTCAATTTTGTGGAAGGTTTTTAAACCAAGGCTGGACGGCCATCTGTCAGGAATGCTTTGATGGCAGAATGGGCTTGTTGAGTACTTCAAAGGGTGTGTGTGTGTGTGCAGTAGCATAGTTGTTTTTTCCGGCGAAATGAGCTGCGAGGTCCCAGTACCCTCGGAAACACAACTGGTGTTATACGTTTTGACTGTCTAGTGTCCTGAGGTCCTACCCCATGGGAAAACTCTGAGCGCGAGAATGGCTGGTAGTTTACATGTACCAAGTCACATGATGTGTATGTATGGGAGCAGTTTACTAGTGGTTAAAAGTTTGCTTCTCGTTCAGTGTGTAACCTTTTTCCTTTCTACTTTGCCTTTTTTGAACCTCATGACTTGCTGTATGAAGCACATTGCTTTTATCACATATCCTGCTTTGCTCTGATAAATCATTGATTTAGCTGAGATGCAATCCAGCTGCACGGTTGTTTGTTTTTGGTTTTTTTTGCCAGGGGCAATCATCGTAAGCTCAGCACAACAGTGTGGCTTTGCACTCTGAACATGCTCAGAAGGGCTCACCACGCCATACTCAATCAGTTATGGGCCCAGTCTGTGCCTAGTTTGTGCCAGTCTGCACCAGTGAAGCTCTAGTTTCAGTCCCCAGCTGTCTAATGGCAGCCTGTCTCAGACACGGGTCTTGGTGAGTCAGATTCCTGCAATGGAGGGGCTTAGAAGGCTGTAACCGGGCCACAGAGATGGCGCTCCCTATCAGCGATGGAATTCCATTGGAGAGGCTGAATGAGCACAACTATTTCTCATGGGCTGTCAAGATTGAGACCTATCTATGGAGAGAAGGGTTCTGAAAGGCCATTTCCCACACACCCTGCACCTTCCTTGTCTCTGCTAGACGCTACAGCCGAAGAGAAAGCCCATAGCAGTACAGTGTTGGCAGCTGAAGACAGCAAACTGAATTGTATCTGGCATCTACATATCATGACAAAATGTTGGGATGCGCTGAGGGCCATTTATGTTTGAGTTACAGCTGGGAGTAGGGTTGCTTTGATGAGAAGCCTGTACAAGCATGGCTGAAACCAGATGGGAATGTTTCTGGACTTCTTCATCAGATGGGTTCCCTACTCGTTGCCCTGTGAGAGAGAAAGAAGCTGACAAAGTGGATATCAACCTAGCTGACATGATGACTAAGTTTTTAATAGCTTCAAATCACAGTAAAATAATTGCTAAACTTAAAATGCTTGAAAACAAACAGTAAAATGCTCATTTGCTAGAAAAGTTGAGTATTCTAAAGGGTTAGTTTGTGTGTGTGGGTGTGTATGTACAGATCCATAGTTGTTTTTTTTCAGCGAAGTGAGCACCTTGCTTTTATCACGTATCCTGCTATCCTCTAATAAATAGCTGATTCAGCCTAGACACAATGCATCTCCATGGCTATTTTTCTTGCCGATGCAATCAGCGTGAGCTCAGCAGAACAGCATGGCTTTGCACTCTGAACATGTCTGGCACCACTGTCTGGTGCTACTTGGCTGCTGTTCTCAAGCTAAGAGCAGGTGCCAGTTTCTCCCTTGCATGAGTTGCTTGATGACGACTGAGGCTTCTCTTTTGACAGAAGCTCTTCCTGCACTGTGAGCATTTAAATGTGTGAGCTGCTTCATGACAAATGAGGTCTGTCTTTTGAGAGAAGTTCTTTCCGCATTGTGAGCATTTAAATGGTTTCTCCACTGTGTGAGTTGCTTGGTGATGAATGAGGTTTGTCTTTAGAGAGAAGTTCTTTCCGCACTGTGGGCACTGAAATGGTTTCTTCCCTGTATGAACTGCTTGATGACGAACGAGGTCTGTCTTTTGAGAGAAGTTCTTTCCGCACAGTGAGCATTTAAATGGTTTCTCCCCCGTGTGAGTTGCTTGATGACGAATGACGTGTGTCTTTCGACTGAAGCTCTTTCCACACTGTGAGCATTTAAATGGTTTCTCTCCTGTGTGAGTTGCTTGATGACGAATGAGGTCTGTCTGTTGAGAGAAGCTCTTGACACATTGTGAGCATTTAAATGGTTTCTCTCCTGTGTGAATTGCTTGATGATGACTGAGGCTTGTCTTGTGACAGAAGCTCTTCCCACACTGTGAGCACTGAAATGGTTTCTCTCCCGTGTGAGTTGCTTGATGATAAATGAGGTATGCCTTTCGACAGAAGCTCTTTCCGCACTGTGAGCATTTAAATGGTTTCTCACCCGTGTGCCTTACTTGATGACAAATGAGGACTGTCTTCTGAGAGAAGTTCTTTCCGCACTGTGAGCATTTAAATGGTTTCTCCCTTGTGTGAGTTGCTTGATGATGAATGAAGTCTGTCTTTTGACGGAAGCTCTTGACACATTGTGAGCATTTAAATGGTTTCTCGCCCGTGTGAACTGCTTGATGATGACTGAGGCTTGTCTTGTGACAGAAGCTCTTTCCGCACTGTGAGCACTGAAATAGTTTCTCTCCCGTGTGAGTTGCTTGATGATAAATGAGGTGTGCCTTTCGACAGAAGCTCTTTCCGCACTGTGAGCATTTAAATGGTTTCTTGCCCGTGTGAGTTGCTTGATGAGAAATGAGGTATATCTTTTGACAGAAGCTTTTTTCACACTCTGTGCATTTAAATGGTTTCATGCTCATATGACTTGCTTGATGACGAATGAGGTCTGTCTTTTGACAGAAGCTCTTTCCGCACTGTGAGCATTTAAATGGTTTCTCACCCGTGTGGGTTGCTTGATGACGAATGAGGCTTCCCTTTTGAGAGAAGTTCTTTCCGCACTGTGAGCATTTAAATGGTTTCTCCCCTGTGTGACTTGCTTGATGACGAATGACGTGTGCCTTTTGACAAAAGCTCTTTCCGCACTGTGAGCATTTAAATGGTTTCTCGCCTGTGTGAGTTGCTTGATGAGAAATGAGGTATATCTTTTGACAGAAGCTCTTTCCACACTCTGTGCATTTAAATGGTTTCACGCTCATATGACTTGCTTGATGACGACTGAGGTTGCTCTTTTGACAGAAGCTCTTTCCGCACTGTGAGCATTTAAATGGTTTCACACTCATATGACTTGCTTGATGACGAATTAGGTTTGTCTTTTGAAAGAAGGTCTTTCCGCACTGTGGGATATGAAAAACTTTCTTCCCTGTTTGAATTGCTTCATGATGAATGAGGTCTGTCTTTTGACAGAAGCTCTTTTCACGTTCTGTGCATTGATATGGTTTCTCCCCTGTGTGAATTGTTCGATGACAAATAAGATGTATCTTTAGAAAGAAGCTCTTTCCACACTCTGTGCATTTAAATGGTTTCTCCCCTGTGTGAGTTGCTTGGTGACAAATGAGGTCTGTCTTTTGAGCGAAGCTCTTTCCGCACTGTGAGCATTTAAATGGCTTCTCCCCAGTGTGAATTGATTGATGACAAATGAGCCCTGCCTTCCGACCGAAGCTCTTACCACAGTCCAAGCATTTAAAGGGTTTCTCCCCTGTGTGTGTTGCTTGATGATGAACAAGGGATGACTTGTGACTGAAGCTCTTTCCACATTCTGAGCCTAAAAATGGGTTCTCTCTGGGGTAGAGGCCTGGTGATATCTGAAGTCTTCCTTCCAGATGAAAGTCTTTCTGCATTCCAAGCCTTTAAATAATTTCTTCTCTATTTGATTTGCTTGAGGACGAGGGAAGTCTGACCATGTGTAAAACAATTTAATAAGTTATATTAGGTTAAGGTTCTCACTCAATGGTTAAAACACATACATTTTAAGATGCCTTTTGATCAAGAGAGGAGACTCAGTATGAGCATGTTCCTCTGGGCACTCCCAATTTTATTTTTTCCATTTTAGGAGACTATTAGCAGTCAAGGTGATCCTCCTTGCCCTCCCCAAACCTGTTAAAGTTCCCAATCCCAGCTCTAAACAAGAACAAACTGCTGCAATAATAGTTTTGTTCTAATTCTAGAGCCACTTTAAGATTCTCAATATCCTAAAACGTCACCAAATATTCCTTTATCTGTTTGAATCTCTTACTAAAATCCAGTTTAGAAGCTACAGTACGGGTCGTATTTAAAAATGATTAGACAGATCTACACAAATCTTGATTTTGATATTTTCCTCTTTTGATTTTGCCACTCCTTTGATTTTTGATATAAGATTGCTACTTCCATCTTGGCTTTTCAGTCTTTTCTTTTAAAAAAAACATTCTTATAATGTTGAATTTTACTCCTTGAGATGCAGCCACGGCAGGAGGCAAACCCTCCATCTTCTATTTAGGTTTGGTTTCACAAGTGTTGCCCCATCACACAGAAACAACATCCTAGATGTTGGCACTAGCAGAAATGTCCTCTCACAGATAACCATTAAAAGTCGGTCTGCAGTTCATAAAGTAGAAAACTGGGGAGAAATTATTAAAATGAAAGGCACAAATAAAAAATTGTACATGCAGTCCACAAAAACCCAATCCACAGATACAGGATGGGTGATATGTGCCTCAGCAAGACTACATGAGAAAAAGACCTTGGGATTATTGTTGAACACAGGTTGAAAATGTGCCAGCAGTATAGTTCTCTAGGAAAAGGGCAAGTGTTATTTTAGCCTGCATTATTAGAAGCAGAGTTTCCAAATTGGGAGGAGAAAAAGACCCATTATCTTCTATGTGGGTCAGGCCTCAACTGGAGCCCTGTATTGAGTGGTGGGGGCTTCATCTTAAGAAAGACACAGACAAGAGAGAGCAAGTGGAGATAAGAGCCACAAAGGGTGATAAGAGGTATGGAGAACAGAATAGATAAAGAAAGGTTGAAGGCTCCTTGGTGAAGAAAACTGAGAGGTGATATGATTACACTCTTTAAATACATCCGGGGCAGTCACAGAGGGGAGAGGGGCAGGTTTGTTCACTGCTGGCCCAGAGGGAAGGACCAGGTCTAATGGTTTGAAGTGCTGCCTCAGAGTGTGGTGGAGTCTCCCTCTTGGGCCGCTTTTAAACAGAGGCAGGATGGCCATCTGTCAGGAAAGCTTTGATGGTGGATTCCTACATGGGAAAAGGGGGATGGACTTGATGGCCCTTCTCGTCTCTTCTGGCAAATGGGAGTGGACTTGCTTCTCGTGAACAATCTGACAAAAAACAAACAAACCCTACCATGTGGAAAATGGAATGAGATTATTTTCTTTGTCTCCAGAGAAACAGACTTGAAAGAATGGCTGGTTTTTAGCACTTGCAAATTGATTTGATTAACCACAAGAAAAAAGGCGCCTTACCCAGAGAGGACAGGATCCCCAAATTTTCCTCCATGACTTCCTGGTGCAAGGCCCTTTGGCCTGGACCCAGGAGGGCCCACTCCTCCTCAGAGAAATCCACGGCCACATCTCGAAAGCTCACCTGAAGACAGAAAGGTTATCTGTTAACAGGAGATTCAACCCGAGTCAGAAAGGAAAACGTAAAGGAAGTTTGTGATTTCTCTCTCCAAAGGGGATGTTCCCTGTGGGCATCTCAGATGGAAGTAAGAGAGAGAGGCTCAGTCGGGGCCGGGGCGAGGGGCAGGGGACGTGGCGATCCAGTCTGCCCGCTTCGGGGCCAAGGAGGGATCCCCTTGCTAACCTGGTCCAGTCTCACAGAAGCTCTTCTGAGTAAAGAAGCGTGAAGAGGTGAGGCAGGACCCCCTGGCCGTCTTCCACTGCCTGGGAAAAACAGAAGAGACAAGTAGCAACACCAAATGGCAAACTGGCCTGAAAGAGAAGACAGAACTAGAAAAACCTATGTACTAACAAATGTAGAACTGAATATAAAATCATTTTATTCCATTATTAAGGAATACATGGCTTTAGTATGCAAATGAAGGACATACAGAAATAAGAGAAAAACAAAAAAAGAACTCAGGGAGGGTTGTGGACTATTCTCTACTCCTTCATGAAATCTTTTGATATTTGTGTAAATGTATCCTAAATAGCACCCACCCCAATAAACACTCAGGGAGGAGCAAAGTTTCCCTGAAGTCACCAAAGATAAAATAAAAAATTAAAATCAATTCATTTATCCAAAAGAAGCTGGAAAATAAAGAAGAAAACTCAGGAGGAATTAAACAGTCACAGAATGTTAACAGACCGTGATAGTAAAAGGTTGAAACATGGGGGACGAAGCTACGGAATGGAATCACTGTAGAAGAGAGGGTGGGGACAGGGACTCCTGCCAAAGCCATTCTTGGGACCCTCAGGTTCCCCATTTTTTATTTTTATATTTATTCCACAACAAATGTTAAAATTACATCCTTTCATTGCTGAACTGTTCAGTTTTCCTTATTTAACATTTTTAATACAAGCCTTTTAAACAGATTATACTTTTTAATTCCATAAATCAATTTTCCTGTGTTTTCTATATTAGTTCTGTCTATTTAATTCCTCATTTTTTCATTCTATTACTTCCTAAACCTCCCCTACTACCAATATTCTTTGTTTCTTTGTTTCCTACCCCCACCTGGGTTTATTGCCACTGTATTAGTCTCTTATTTTTTAATTATTGTTGTTGTCGTTCTTGTTATTTGTGTTATTCTTGTTGTTTAATGTTCACTATCTTGTCGGCCGTCTCTTTCTTTAAATCTTCCTTTGACCATAGTTTTTGTTCTTCATTATTTTCGGAGCCCTTTTTTCCTTTATTGTTATAATTGCGTCTATGTCGGGAGAAAATGCTTTTCTACTTAATTCCATTCCTTTTCATTTAAGCTTTGAGTCCTCCCTTGCATCAACATTGTTAATTTGTCCATTCCTCTATATTCCATCACTTTAATAGTCCAGTCTTCCATTTTTGGGGTTTGATTGTTTTTCCACATCCTCGCAAAGGCTATTTTTGCTGCTGTGATCAGATACAAAATTATTCTCCAGAATTTTTCCCTTTTTCTTTCTCTACTTTCTATATAATGTTTAACAGAAATATTTCTAGAATTAGTGGGATATTTATTTCCAACACTTCTGATATTTTTGTTGAATGTTTTTCCAGAAAGTTCTTGCCTTATCACACGTCCACCAGACGTGATAATAGTTCCGTTCCCCCATTTTTTAAAGCAAGGTTGCTTTCAAAATTTTCCTTAACTGTCCCCTGAGGAGGGTGCAGGGAGAAATCCACAATACTAGTTTCTACGTCAGTTCAAGGTTTAAAGAAGAAAGAAAGGTCCCTTAGAGACCTAATATGTTTCTGGATGATTTCATGAACATGATGAAATTAATTCCCAAGTCACAGGGACCACTGGGGAGGGGGGGCATTGTAAGAAAAAAAGATTCAAATAAATTTGTGGGACCGATTGGGGTCTAGGCCTACAAGGTCACCCGGGTGCCCACTGTGGCCCCCGTCCCTGAAATGTTTTCCCTCCTTTGCCATAGACCTAAGACTGGACAAAAGATTTGTACCATCCAAGCCAGACTGAGGACCTCGATGGCGCTTTCATGGACCAAATGACTGCACATTCAAAAAGGAGAGATACAGTAATAATGGGAGATTTCTACTACCCGGATATATGTTGGCAGTCAAACTCTGCAAAGGCGGCAAGGTCCAGCAAGTTTCTTGCTTGTCTTGCAGACAATTTCACGGTCCAGAAGGTGGAAGAG
Organism: Iguana delicatissima; assembly: GCA_948472985.1. Classification (NCBI taxonomy): domain Eukaryota; kingdom Metazoa; phylum Chordata; class Lepidosauria; order Squamata; family Iguanidae; genus Iguana; species Iguana delicatissima. The sequence goes on along the minus strand of CAOKZL010005796.1, from coordinate 11,578 downwards.
GCGACAAGGGGATCAAATATTCTGGATCTGATCCTGACCAACAGGGAAGACCTTGTTAATGACGTAGAACTGGTTGGATCTTTAGGAGAGAGTGACCATGCCCTATTAGAATTTTGTATTCAGTGGGGAAGAGAAGGCAAGTGTAGCCAGGCATTCGTCTTAGATTTTAAAAAAGCAGACTTCTGTAAACTGAAGGAGCTGCTGGCTAAAATCCCGTGGTCAAGAATAGTCAATGAGAAAGGAGTTCAGGATGCATGGGAATTCTTTAAAAGGGAAGTACTGAAGGCACAGGCTAAAACTGTGCCATTAAGGAGGAAAAATGGAAGGCATCCGAACAAACCGGAATGGTTGACTAAAGAGCTCTCAGCTGAGCTAAGTATTAAGAAAAACATGTACAGGAAATGGAAGAAGGGGGAAATCACCAAAGAAGATTATAAGCAAGTAGCCAGGAGATGTAGGGACAAGGTCAGAAAGGCTAAAGCACAGATCGAACTTAGGCTGGCCAGAGACATTAAAAACAATAAAAAGGGCTTTTTTAAATACGTCCGCAGCAAAAGGAAAAAGAAGGAGACGATCGGGTCACTGCGCAAGGAAGATGGTGAATTAATAACAGGAGGAAGAAAAAAGGCAGAACTCCTCAACACCTTCTTCGCCTCAGTTTTTTCCCAAAAGGATAAAAACACGCAACCTGGCGGTTGGGGAGCAGGTGAGGAAGTGGGGGAAATGCAGCACAGAATAGATAGAGAGGTAGTACAGGAATACCTGGCCACACTGGATGAATTCAAGTCTCCAGGGCCAGATGAATTGCATCCTAGGATTTTAAAAGAACTAGCAGAGGTCATTGCGGAACCTCTTGCTATAATCTTTGAAAACTCTTGGCGGACCGGAGAAGTTCCGGCAGACTGGAGGAGGGCAAATGTTGTCCCCATCTTCAAGAAGGGAAAAAAAGAGGACCCAAATAATTATCGCCCAGTCAGCCTGACATCAGTACCTGGAAAGATCCTGGAGCGGATCATCAAACAGTCAGTTTCTAATTACTTAGAAAACAATGCCGTAATTACGAAAAGTCAACATGGATTTCTCAAAAATAGGTCATGCCAGACTAATCTTATCTCTTTTTATGATAGAGTTACTTGCTCGATAGACGAAGGGAATGCTGTGGACGTAGTATATCTTGATTTCAGTAAGGCCTTTGACAAAGTTCCCCATGACATTCTTGCAAAGAAGCTAGTAAGATGTGGGCTGGACAGGGCTACTGTCAGGTGGATTTGTAGCTGGTTGACTGACCGTACCCAAAGGGTGGTCACCAATGGCAGATTCTCATCCTGGAGAGAAGTGACTAGTGGGGTGCCACAAGGTTCTGTCCTGGGCCCGGTGCTGTTCAATATCTTCATTAATGACTTGGATGAAGGAATAGAGAGCACGCTGATCAAATTTGCAGATGACACCAAATTGGGTGGGGTTGCTAATACGCCTGATGACAGGATCAAAATTCAAAAGGACCTGGACAGATTGGAGAGCTGGGCCAAGGCTAACAAAATGAACTTCAGCAGAGAGAAATGTAAGGTCCTACACTTAGGCAGAAAAAATGGTATGCAGAAATATAGGATGGGGGACACGTGGCTGGCTAACAGTACGTGTGAAAGGGATCTAGGAGTCTTCATAGACCACAAGCTGAATATGAGTCAGCAGTGTGATGCGGCAGCCAAGAAGGCCAACGCAATTCTTGGTTGCATCAATAGGAGTATGGTGTCTAGATCGAGGGAGGTATTGGTACCACTCTATTCTGCATTGGTTAGACCTCATCTTGAATACTGTGTCCAGTTCTGGGCACCCCAATTCAAGAAGGATATGGATAAGCTGGAGCAGGTCCAGAGGAGGGCAACCAAAATGGTGAGGGGTCTGGAAGCCATGCCCTATGAGGACAGACTTAGAGAGCTGGGTATGTTTAGTCTGCAGAAGAGAAGGTTGAGAGGGGACATGATAGCCATGTTTAAATATTTGAAGGGATGTCATGTCGAGGAGGGAGTGGGCTTGTTTTCTCCTGCTCTTGAGACCAGGACAAGGAGCAATGGATGCAAGCTGCAGGAGGGGAGATTTCGCTTGAACCTCAGGAGGAATTTCCTGACAGTCAGGGCTGTCCGGCAGTGGAATGTGCTGCCACAGAGTGTGGTGGAGTCTCCTTCTTTGGAGGTTTTTAAGCGGAGGCTGGATGGCCACTTGTCGGGAGTGCTTTGAGGGTTTTCCTGCATGGCAGGGGGTTGGACTGGATGGCCCTTGTGGTCTCTTCCAACTCTACATTTCTATGATTCTATGATTTTCTTGTTTAGATGGGTCATCTGATGATTCCTCTTATGAAGGATCCATTCTTAAATGTTACACAGATGAGGGGCCTACATCGATCGCAGATTTAGTATTCTTTCATTAACCCCACAGTGCTGCAAACCACACAGTCCAAACATTTCAGGTCTACTTGGGAGGAGGTGGCCAAACAACAAAAGGAGTCCCTTCGTCCTTACCACTTCCAGCGGATGCTCGGTCTCCATCCTGGACAAGCCGCTTGATCTCCAAAAGAGACTCTTCCTCTCCAAAAGAATCCGCTGCCTGGAGAAGCAGCAAGGATCAAAAAGAAGAAGAAAGATTAGAAGAAGGGGGGCTTCAATGATCGGCTCCAGAGGGCTCTGACTGCAGTTGGGGAGCAAATTCTGCCTTTCTTCATTCTAGGTGGTGTAGTTGGAATTCTGCCGTTGTTTTGGGCTCTGAGCTTTGCCCTAGGACACGGTCAGAGGTGCAGGAAGGATATGACTGAAGAGAAAGCCCTTACATACTACACAGTTAGAGCACTATGATTCCACTTTAACTGCTCTGGCTGCATCCTGGGGAAACCTGGGATTTGGGGTTTGAAGAGACCTGGATTTGGACTCTGGCTGAGAGTTCTACCTTCCCCTCCAATCCCAGGACTTCATAGGGCGGAAGCAGGGCTTTTCAACTGCACTCAGAGGACTCCAGCTCTGCCCTGTTGAAGAGGGAGAGCAGGCAGAATCCAGCTGGGGGCCGCTTCCTGAGCTTTTTATTCTTGTGGGAGGATTCTGCTTTTCCTTCCTTTTTAAAAGAACAAATCAGACCCTTCTGGGAAAGCAACAGAGCAGCAATCCCACGAGCAACAAGGAAGACTTACAAATGCAGGAGGCAAAGGCCTTCGCAGAATCTGACCCACAGAAGCAGAATGATCCAGAAACAAGTGGTGCCTGTAGAACTACACAGGCAATTCCCAGCCCTCCCCAGTGATTCTGGGGCAGAAGAACAGGGACTGCAGTTGTAGGAAGCACAAGCATGGCCTTGGAGGGCTCTGGGGGTAGAAGGAGGCCTCCTGCTTTGCCAAGGAGGAAAGAGGGGTGGGGTTTGTAGGGGGCTCCCAGGAAGCAGAACAGAGGCAGATGCTTCTGGATCTGCCCAGAGGGATGAAGAGAAGGACTACATTTCCTACTACAAAGGTCCAAGATGTGACAAGAAAACTTGATGGAACGGAGAGAAAAAATCTCAGCATGTATACCAAGCACTCATTTTCCAAATTAAAAAGAAACTTATTTCAACCCACACTTATTTATGTGGCCTTCTTCAGGACCTTTTGAAAGAAGTATGTATCAATTAATTCAGACAAGAGACATAATAAAAAATTGCAGGATCATATGCTGGGCATGTCTTTTGTGAAACCGTACATTGAATATATGCATGACAAAACATTGGACTAAACAAGACAGACCAGTACATTATCAAAAATAAGCTTTGGAGGGGCTGTCAAGTTGACTGAAATGAAGGAAGGAGGACGAGGCCTGGGAGGACAATCTCCACTTTTTGGACGTCTACACAATGTGGGTAAGTCTTTGAGAATCTAACCATACTCAGGACAATCACTCATGGAGCCTTAGAAAAGGAATCTCTCCCTCACCTGCCGCTTTGGCTGCGTCCTCTCCTCTGCCTGGCACAGGAGGAAGCCCTCTGCCAGGGCCACCGCCTGGGAATTGGTCTCTGGGCCACACTCTCTCACCCAGCTCTCCATCTCTGGGGGAAGGACAGCCAGGAGCTGCTCCAGGATCACCAGGTCCAGCATCTGAGCCTTGCCGTGTCGCTCGGGCTTCAGCCACAGGCGGCAGAGATTGTGGAGGCGGCTGCAAACCTCCCGAGGCCCCGAGGCCTCCATGTAGCAGAACTGCCTGAAACGCTGCCGCTGAACATCCGAACTGAGCCCATCCTCTCCCGCCAGGCTTTTCCTTGTAGTTCTTTCCCAGAACGCTCCACTCCTCTCTGCCTGAACGGTGCAAGAGGGTTTCCCTAATTCAGGACCAGCCGATTCCTCTTTTCCCATCTTGCTTCCGTGCTTCTAGGCTCTCTGCAAAATGGCCGAAGAAACGCCTCCCTCTTCTCCAAGACTGGGTCTGAAGGCCAATAGCCACAAAATAAGGGGGCCTAGGAAGCAAAAGAGATACTGTGTCAATCAGCTCCTGGGAACACTTTCTGTGGCACCAGGACTTTTACAGCCATTTTCTCTTTTCAAATCGGCAACGGGTCTCCCAATCTGTATAGAAGACAAATACCAAGACTGGTGGAGCAGCTCCTCTCCTTTTCAGAAACCAGAATTACCAGGCGGGATCCTCTCCATCGCTCAGTCCTTAATCCTAAGAGAAAGACCACGGCAAAACCCTCCAGTGCAAATCCCACCAAGAAGACCCTCTTTATTGCTGCTCTGTGCCTCCAAGGCCTCTCAAATTCATGAGGGTGCTGAGTTTTCCTCCCAATATCTGTTCAGTTGGAGTGTCACTGTGTTTGCCTGAGGCTGAGAGTGTGGAACCTGCCCGGGTCACCCGGGGGGTTTCCAGCGCCCAGCTGCGATTTGAACCCGGCTCTGGAGTCAGGGTCCAGGGCTCCGACCACTGCACCACGCTGCCTCCAGGCTGGCCTCAGGGTCCCCGTGAGCCAGAAAGACTTGAAGGCGCACAATAACACTGAAAACACCACAAAAGTCAACGCTGTGATACAGCTGAAGAATTCACAGGCAATTTAAGAACAATCTTTTCAACGAAAACACCGCAAAACTCACTGAAAAGCTGGTCCTGCCGAAGCCCCCCCTTCTCCTCCTCCTCTCCGGGGCTGCCGGGGGGGAGACTGAGGAGCTCCTCCCACAAGTGACCCCGACCCCCGAAAGCGCCCCCTCCGCCCCCTCCCTCCCGGGCCCCTCCAAGGGGAGCCCGAAGGCCTCCCTCGCCCGCCCGGGGGGAGGAGGAGGGGAGGGCCGGAGGGGCCCCGCTGCCCCGCCGCTCCACCCGCGCCACGGAAGGCCGCCTGGGCCCCGCTGGGGGGAGGGGGGACTCGGGGGGAGGCGGCCGCCCACGAAGCCCCGGGTCGGGGAGGGAGGCCGCCAGGCGCCGCCGGAAGGGCCGGGGACCCCCGAGCCCCCCCCGCCGCGGCCGCCCGCCTCCCCTCTGGGCTCCCCCGCTCGGCGGCCTCTCGCCAACCCCGGCGCCGCTCGCGCGAGATCCAGGCCCGCGCGGAGGAGGAGGAGGGGGAGGAAGGGCCGGGGCCTAGGACGAGGAAACTGCGGTCTCCCCCCCCTTCTTTGCCTATCTAGGAATCCCTCTCTTTCCTTTTAACCCCTGGAAGAGCAAAGCTCCTCCCCCCAAGATGGGGTCGCTTCAGGAGCGCCATTCGGCGGGAAGCCGGGGGAGACCCGGGAGAGGGAATGTCCTTCTCTTTTCTTTATGGAAAAGCTCAAGGACGGACAGAAGCCCCCCTGAAGGCCACAGAAAACGGCCTCCGCTCCGCCTCCTCCTCCTCGCAAGAGGGAGTCGCGGCAGAAGGGGCCCCTTTCCCGGCGGGGAGAGAGAGAGGGGCCTCGCCCGCCGTAAGCCCCTCTTCTGCGCGGCCCCCGGAGCTCCAGGAGGGCCCCCGGTCTCCAGTCTGGCCGCGCCGGGCGAGGCGGCCTGGAGAAGAGAGTCTCCGCCCCGCCGGGGATGCAAAGAGCCCCCGCAGAGGCCCCCCGCCCCCGCTTCCCAGGCAGCCCCCCCAGCAGGAGCCCCGGAACCTCCGCCCTCCACGAAGGGCCGGGCAGAGATAATGGGTGGCTGTTTTTGTTGCAAAGGGAGGTGGAAAGGGGGGAGGAAAGGGAAAAGAAATGGGGCCGCTGAAAAAGGGAAAAGGGACGGTATTTCCAAGGAACATTTCCTCTGGCAGCTGCCCTGTACAATCCATCCTCACAGGTAGCTCCAGGGATAGAAAGGCCGCCCTGGAAGAGACCCCAGGGGCCCCCCAGTCCGCCCCCCTTCTGCCACGCAGGGATCCCCCCCCCGGAAGCCTCCCCGGCAGAGGGCCCCCCAGCCCCCGTGGGAAGCCCCCAAAGGAGGAGACCCCGCCCCACTCCCGGGCAGCAGCCTATTCCCCTCCCCAGCTGCTCTCCCCCGAGGGAAGGTCTTCCTGAGGTTCAGGTGGAATCTCTCCACCTGAGGTTTGACTCCATTGCTCCACGTCCCAGTCTCTGGAGGAGCAAAAGACAGGCTTACTCCGTCTTCCGTATGGGACCCTTTCAGATCTTTAAACGTGGCTGTCATGTCTCCTCTCAACCTTCTCTTCTCCAGGCTATACATCTCGAGTTCCCTAAACTGCTCCTCCTAGGGCTTCCTGGTTTCCAGGTCTTCTACCATTCTGGTCGCCCACCTCTGGACGCCCTCCGGCCTGTCCGTGTCCTTCCTGAACTGTGGGGCCCCACAGTGGACACAGGATTCCCGGTTGGGTCTGACCGGAACAGAACGGAGTGGGACCACCCCTTCCCTTGACCTGAACGCTGTCCTCCCATTGATGCAACCTGGAATCGTGTTGTAACAGAATCAGAGAATCATTCAGCTGGAAGAGACCCCCAGGGGCCATCCAGTCCAACCCCCTGCTACCCATCAAAGCATTCCCAACAGGTGGCCATCCAGCCTCTGCTTGAAAACCTCCAAGAAAGGAGACTCCACCACACTCCACTGAGGCCGCAGATTCCACTGCCGGACACCTCTGACCGTCAGGAAGTTCTTCCTGAGGCTCAAGTGGAGTCTCCTTTCCTGCAGCTCGAAGCCATTGCTCCTTCTCCTGGTCTCTGGAGCAGTAGAGAACAAGCCTGCTCCCTCCTCAACATGACATCCCTTCAAATATTTAAACATGGCTATCATGCCCCCTCTGAACTTCTTCTGCTGGTGTGTTTGTTTTTTTTACCAGCTGCATTACACTGTTGACCCATGTTCACTTTTTGGATCCACTTCACATGTATTCTTGTCAAGCCGGGTGTCACCCATCCCGTATCTGTGCGTTTCACTTCCCCGCCCCCCAGGGATCAGACCTTATATTTTACCCTGCGGAAATACGTTTTGTTAGTTTTGGCCCAACTCTCCCATCTGTTAAGGTCACGTCGTCGTTTTTTTTATAAAACTGTTTATTAGAGTTTCCGTATAACATACATAAACATACAATCACCTACAACTACAAAACAAAAATAAAACAACAGTCTTTCTTAACACCCCTCGTACTATTCCTGAACAACCTACAACAACAAGACATCCTTATCATAATACTACATTCCTATCTCCCCCTCTCTATAATCCCAGAACCGATAACACAACAACATAACAACATAAACATAACAACATAAACAGCATAAAACTCTGACTTCCTTTATACTTTTCAAACCGCTCATTTGACATTTATCTCTGTATCCTATCTTTTATTTTACTTATAGCACTGTAATATCGTCGCCTCTTTCTTCTTGATATCCTGTTCTTTTACTACCAGCTCAAACTTTTATTTCTCTTCTAATTGTCGCTCCGGGCTACATTTGAAAAAATTTCCACTTTAATTACACTTCTTTTCATGGTTCTTAATTTAGCTATCTCCAATAGTTATTCTTCCAATATTTGTGATATATCTCCATTTTCCTTCCAAAATTCTCATTATAGGATTCCAAGTTGTCCTAATTATCTTTAAATCCTTTCCCCTTACTAGTAATGAAAGTTTATCTATCTCTATCATGCCATATAATTTGATTAGCCACTCCTGCAGGGAAGGTGCGCTCTTATGCTTCCATGCTTTCGCATAGATCATCCTTCCCGCAGTTATACTATATAATAGTAATTTTTGTTGTGGTGAAGTCAAATTTGGGATTTGATCGATCGTATTTAATATATTTCTGGAGATAAACTGAATTTTTTCTCTAACACCATTTCTAACTGTTCATGCAATGTTCTCCAATACCTTTGGGCTTGGATACAACCCCACCATAAATGGAATAGTGTTCCCTAACACTCACATTTCCAGCATTTATAATCAGCTTTTTTAGTCATCTTTCCAATTTTATATGGAGTATAATACCATCTGTTAAATATTTTATAATAATTCTCTTTAAGTTGACATGCTTTTAACCATTTGTTTGTTTTTTGCCAGGACCTTTCCCATGTTTCTAAATAGATTGGATGGCCAATGTCTTGTGCCCACTTAATCATATTTGTTTTTATTGATTCTTCTTCTAGGTCTCTTTCTAAGAGTAACTTATAAATTTTTCCAATAAGGTGGTCAGTTCTGTTAAGGTCACTTTGAATGGTGATCCTGTCCTCCGTGGTATTAGCGACCCGTCCTCCTTTGGTGTCACTTGCAAATTTCATAAGCATGCCTTCTGTTTGATCATCCAAATCGCTTACGAAGTAAGATCTGCCTCTTGAATGATAGATGGTGAATGTTTCTCCAACCTTGCAACAGAAACCTTTTATCAAGAGTGCAATCATCCACATCGATCATCCGCCAGATTTCACACAACGGGGATATAGATGTCCATGAATGGCAAAATTAACGCATTGCAATGTGTTTGGCGCTACGGAAGGGATGGCCCTGAGTCTGGAAAGCAGCAGCAAGGCTATTAATGACAGAACACTGAGGAAGATGCTCCCTGATAGAAGCACCACAAGTTGACGCAACTGCTGTTGCTGTGTGCTTCCAAGTCCTTCCTGACTTATGACAACCCGAGGGGAGCCACATCAGGGCTTTTTCTTGGCATGATTTGTGTGGATGTGGCTTACCACTGTCGTCCTCTTAGGCTGAGAGAGCGTGACTAGCCCAAGCTCAACTTGTGGGCTCGCAATAATAGAAGTGAGCTAAGGGCAAAGACCAAATTGGGAGGAGGAGGAAAAAACTGGGACATTTTAATAATACCTGAGAAATGGGATGACAGGGGACTCCCTGGGACTCTCCCTGTGAAGTTGGGACAATTGGAGGCTTTGGGATTAGAACTGTGTACGTGGAATCACAGGGTTGGAAGAGAGCACAAGAGCCATCACGTCTATATGTGGTGGAAACTGCCTTGGGTCCCATTTTGGGAGAAAAGCAGCATACCAGTACTTTAAGGTAAACAAGATGCTGAGGGGATAATCTGGCCCAATTCCTGGTTCCTAGGTGGTCTGAAAGAGAGTGGTTTCTCTATGGAAGGAGGACAAAAGCCTGGGCACTGATTCAGCAGGAAATGGCAGGGATCGAAAACTCACACCGACTTGATGACAAATGAGGCATTTCTTCTGAATGAAAGTTGTTTCCACACTCCACGCATCTAAGGGGTTCCTCCCTGTGTGAGTTGCTTGATGACGAACAAGGTGCGTCTTCCGAGTGAAGCGCCTCCCACACTCAGTGCATTCACTTGGTTTCTCTCCTGTGTGAGCCGCTTGGTGAGTAGGGAGGCTCTTCTTCCAGCTGAAACTTTTTCCCACACTCCAAATATTAAAGGGGCTCCTCCTCCCCGTGTGAGTTGCTAGATGAGAAAGGAGCTGCTCAGAGTGAAGGTCTTATTCCACTCCGTCACTCAACGCTCCCCGCCATGTGAGTCTTCATGACACCTGAGGGCTGGTCTATAGATTTTCCACTGGTGGCCATATGTTTTCTGGTCCTGGTTGGATTGCATTCTCAAATTTCCTTCCAAATGAAAGACTTTCCACATCCTAAGCCTCCAATTGTCCCAACTTCAAAGGGGAGCAGGAAGCCCTCTCATCCCAGCATTTTCTAGGATACTTGGAGTGTGTGTTTTGCTCCAATTATATCCTCCTTTCTCTCCCAAGCCCCAGGTTGACTCAGCTGGTGTGTGTGCTAAGGAGGCAATCACTCCGCACATGCAAACAAATAAATGGGGACATGTGCATGGCCTGGGCCAAGCCATTGGTTGTGTGCGTGCGTGTGTGTGTGTGTGTCTCAACTCAGGCCATGCTGGGCATGCTTGTGTGTGTGTGTGTGAGTGTGATGGATTGTTGTGGGCACTGTGGCTGAGAGTGGTTGGTTCAGGTGATGGAACAGAAAATGGTGGCAGATGACCCAAAGGAGGCAGAGGGTCGCTCATTACCACAGAGGAGAGAATCAGCATTAAAAATAGTCCCTGACAGAACTGACCACCTTTCTATCCAACAGCTCACTTTATTTATTAATTAAAGAGACCTCAACAGGAATAAATAAAAACAAATATGATTAAGTGGGCACAAGACATTGGCTATCCAATCTATTTAGAAACATGGGAAAGGTCCTGGCAAAAAACAAACAAATGGTTAAAAGCATGTCAACTTAAAAAGAATTATTATAAAATATTAACAGATGGTATTAGATTAAAATAGGAAAGATAGCTGGAAATTGTAAATGCAATGTGAGTGTAAGGGAACACTGTCCCATTTATGGTGGGGTTGTAACCCAAAACTATATGGAGAACATTGCATGAACAGTTAGAAATGGTGTTAGAGAAAAATTCAATTTATCTCCGGAAATGTATCTTATTAAAATACGATCGATCAAATCCCAAATTTGGCTAGCCATTGTGTGGTGTGTGGAAGCATGGAAGCATAAGAGCGCACCTTCCCTGCAGGAGTGGCTAATCAAATTATATAGCATGATGCTGTATGAGATAAACTTTCATTACTAGTAAGGGGAAAGGATTTAAAGATAATTAGACAACTTCTGATGTGGTGGTTGAGGTGATGTGGTGGATGGTGGTTGAGGCTGATAAATACAAGAACCATGAAAGAAAATGCAGATAAATCTTCAAATGTAGCCCGGAGCGACAATTAGAAGAGAAATAAAAAGTTTGAGCTGGTAGTAAAAGAACAGGATATGGAGGAAAAACGAGTGATTACAGTGCTATAAGTAAAATAAAAGATAGGATACAGAGATAAATGTCAAATGAGCGGTTTGAAAAGTATAAAGGAAGTCAGAGTTTTATGCTGTTTATGTTGTTATGTTTATGTTGTTGTGTTATCGGTTCTGGGATTATAGAGGGGGAGATAGGAATGTAGTATTATGATAAGGATGTCTTGTTGTTGTAGGTTGTTCAGGGATGGTATGAGGGGTGGTCAGAAAACTGTGTTTTTATTGTTTTGTAGTTGTAGGTGATTGTTATGTATGTTATACGGAAACTCTACATAAACAGTTTTATAAAAAAAACACAAAGTGACTTTAACAGATGGGAGAGTTGATAACAAAAAGTATTTCCGCAGGGTGGAATTATAAGTATAATATGCTGGGGGAGGAGGAAGTG
>CAOKZL010005790.1:0-10130 GCA_948472985.1 Iguana delicatissima | reverse complement strand
CTGCAAATTTGATCAGCGTGCCCTCTATTCCTTCATCAAGTCATTAATGAAGATATTGACCAGCACCGGGCCCAGGACAGAACCCTGTGGCACCCCGCTAGTCACTTCTCTCCAGGATGAGAATCTGCCATTGGTGACCACCCTTTGGGTACGGCCAGTCAACCAGTTACAAATCCACCTGACAGTAGCCCTGTCCAGCCCACATCTTACTAGCTTCATTGTGTCGTGGGGAACTTTGTCAAAGGCCTTACTGAAATCGAGATATACTACGTCCACAGCATTTCCTTCATCTATCAAGCAAGGAACTCTATCATAAAAAGAGATAAGATTAGTCTGACATGACTTGTTTTTGAGAAATCCATGTTGACTTTTCCTGATTATCGCCTTGCTTTCTAAGTGATTAGAGACTGACTGCTTAACGATCTGCTCCAGGATCTTTCCGGGTACTGATGTCAGGCTGACTGGGCGATAATTATTTGGGTCCTCTTTTTTCCCCTTCTTGAATGAAGATGGGGACAACATTTGCCCTCCTCCAGTCTGCCAGAACTTCTCCTGTCCGCCAAGAGTTTTCAAAGATTATAGCAAGAGGTTCCGCAATGACCTCTGCTAGTTCTTTTAAAATCCTAGGATGCAATTCATCTGGCCCTGGAGACTTGAATTCATCCAGGGTAGCCAGGTATTCCTGTACTACCTCTCTACCTATTCTGTGCTGCATTTCCCCCACTTCCTCACCTGCTCCCCAACCGCCAGGCTGAGTGTTTTTATCCTTTTGGGAAAAAACTGAGGCAAAGAAGGTGTTGAGGAGTTCTGCCTTTTCTCTTCCTCCTGTTATTAATTCAGCATCTTCCCTGCACAGTGACTCTATCATCTCCTTCTTTTTCCTTTTGCTGCGGACATATTTTAAAAAAGCCCTTTTTATTGTTTTTAATGTCTCTGGCCAGTGTTACCCTGCTTTCTAAGGGGCTCCCTTAAAGGATTCCCAAAATCTGTTAAAATTGTGGGGAAAATTAGCTCAGAGCACTGTTTTAGCTATGCGAGAGGCAGGGTAACGTTGCAGGACCTTTGTAACCCAGATTTTACAGAGTCAGACCACGCCAAAAAACCAGGCAGGTTGTTCAGTTTAAAGATTTTATTAAACCCTCAGTAATTAAAGCAAACAACAACCAAACCCCCTCACACATTCATTCAAGAGCTAAAGAAAAAGAAAGTAAGGAAAATTGATAGGGATTTTGTTTTGGGGTGTTCAGAGGCAATACTTTACCTTGATTTAATGCCCAAGGGAGCCAATGTTGAAAAACTGGAGATTCAAAGCGATGAAACTCAAAAAGTGGGGGAAGGGGGGGTGAGGCAAAACAAACTGACAGGGATTCAGGAGGAAAATGTGAATGAACCCACGAACAGAGAAAAACATGGGGTTTTTATAGGAAAAATATACCTGGAGGGCTAGTTCTCTCCCTGGGAGAACAATAGTACAGGAGGCTAGATTAAAAAGCCTTTAATGATCAACATCTCCAGCTAAATGTTTTTCTCAGTCCTTTGTGAATGACACTGACCAAATGGACAAAAGGCCCAGGTATAGTGAGATTGCCCACATTCAGCAGGCTGATTGTGATTCTATTGAGCTGCCATATCAGTGCAAAAGGGCCCTTTTGTCTGTTTTATGGTCCTCATGTCTTCCAGGAATTCCTGGCCCATGTGACAGATTCAGTCTGAGTCACCTTTTGGCTTGGCCAAATTTTAACTTCCTGCCAGCGTGCACTTTCAGTGACCCTGTTAGACACATGGAATGATTTCTGATATTAGCCATGTGGAGATATCAATTTAATGTGATAAATTAATAAATTGTAGACCCTGGGAGAGAGAGAGATAGCTGATGGTGGTACTTACACCAGCCTAAGTTCGTTCTGTGCTTTAGCCTTTCTGACCTTCTCCCTACATCTCCTGGCTACTTGCTTATCATCTTCTTTGGTGATTTCCCCCTTCCTCCATTTCCTGTACATGTTTTTCTTAACACTTAGCTCAGCTGAGAGTTCTTTAGTCAACCATTCCGGTTTCTTCAGATGCCTTCCATTTTTCCTCCTTAATGGCACAGTTTTAGCCTGTGCCTTCAGTATCTCCCTTTTAAAGAACTCCCATGCATCCTGAACTCCTTTCTCATTGACTATTCTTGACCATGGGATTTCAACCAGCAGCTCCTTCAGTTTACAGAAGTCTGCGTTTTTAAAATCTAACACGACTGCCTGGCTACACTTGTCTTCTCTTCCCCACTGAATGCCAAATTCTAATAGGGCATGGTCACTCTCTCCTAAAGATCCAACCAGTTCTACGTCATTAACAAGGTCTTCCCTGTTGGTCAGGATCAGATCCAGCATATTTGATCCCCTTGTTGCCTCTTCCACCTTCTGGACCATGAAATTGTCTGCAAGACAAGCAAGAAACTTACTGGACCTTGCCGCCTTTGCAGAGTTTGCCTGCCAACATATATCCGGGTAGTTGAAATCTCCCATTATTACTGTATCTCACCTTTTTGAATGTGCAGTCATTTGGTCTAGGAAAGTGCCATCGAGGTCCTCAGTCTGGCTTGGAGGTCTGTAGTAAACCTTCACTACAATATCCCTATTGTTTCTCGCTCCCTTAATTCTTACCCGGATGCTCTCGACCTGGCTTCCGGTGTTCAAGTCATGGATCTCTTCACAGGTGAAAACATCCTTGACAAATAAGGCTACTCCTCCTCCTTTCTTACAAAATAGGCTCTACCCCTCTATTCCTACATTCCAATTGTGAGACTCATCCCACCAGGTCTCAGTGATGCCTGTCAAATCGTATTTATTTTGTTGTACTAGGAGTTCAAATTCATCTTGTTTGTTTCCCATACTCCGTGCATTAGTGTAGAGACACTTAAGTCCCCGTGCCCTTCCTGCAAGTCCCATAGCATTGTTTCCACGCCTCCCACGATTGGATGCTATTCCTACTTGGCCAATATCGTGTGGACCTTTTTCCCCTGCACTTGCCGAGTCCTTGTCCTGAATAATCTTGTCTCCCTCCCCAGCTGTACTTAGTTTAAAGACCTCCTAATGCTCCTTGTGAGACTGTTTGCAAAAATGTTCCTGCCAAGTTTCGTGAGGTGCAGACCATCCCTTGCCAGAAGCCCATGTTCATGGAATTTCAAGCCATAATCCAAAAAGCCAAACTGTTGCCGGTGGCAAAATGTGCGGAGCCAGTTGTTGACCTCTACTGTTGTCCTTTCCCTTCGTGCATCATATCCTTGAACAGGGAGGATTGATGAAATGACCACCTGCGTACCAAGGTCCTTAAGCTTTCTCCCCATAAGCTTGTAGTCCTTTGTGATGTGGTGAAAGCTGCGCCTCACCGTGTTGTTGGTTCCAACGTGAACCAAAATGAGGGGCTTACGGTCAGTGGACTTGACCAGCCTGGCTAGCCTCTCTGTTACGTGGTTTATCTTGGCCCCAGGAAGACAGCAGACCTCTCGATTGAGCTTGTCCGGTTTGCAAACTGCCGGTTCGGTTCCTCTGAGCAAGGAGTCCCCAACCACCAGAACTCGCCTCCTCTGAGGCCTGTTGGGGGTTCTTCGACAAGCAGATTCTTCCAGGATTGCCTGGGCATTGTCTTGAGGCTGGGAGTGCTGGTCTTCCTGATGTTGGATGCTGTCCTGTTGGTGTTCAAGTTCCAGTTGCCGAAGTTGGATTCCTTCTTGCTGATGTTTTGTTCCCTCCTTCTGGTGTTCCTCATCTTTCATAGCACCAAGAATGTTGAAGCGATTCTGTACTTTGAGAGTCTCTGTTTCCTTCCTGGCCCTTCTACTTCTCCGTGTGACATTCCTCCAAGCATCGCTTTCCTGGCTCACGGAACTGATTTCCTCATCTGGCAGCTCCTCCACATATCCGGTCTTCAGGAAGGTCCTCTGCGCCCTATCCAAGAACTCCTCACCTTCCCTGATAAGACGAAGATTAGAAACCTGTGCCTCCAGCTGCCAAACCTTGTCCTCCAAGAAGGTCACCAGCTTGCACTTGCTGCAGGTGTACCCGACAACATCTTGTGGCAAGAAAAGGAACATGCCACAAGTACTACAGGTGACAGCAGCAGCTCCCTCACCTTCCATACTTGATAACACAAAGAATAGTTGTCAAAAAAACAAAAACAAACCTGGGCCTTCTTTCTCAAATTGAGCTGTATAAGCTATGTCTGCTCAGCTAACTGCCAAGCTCGGTTGAACTCTTATTAAATGTGTTCAGTCAAGATAAGGATTGGTTGTTCCTCAACTTGAATGGTTGAACTTGAAGGAGTGAAGTAGATGATTGAAACTGTGCGCGCCATAGGCAGTTCCTAATAAAGCCTCTTTCCCCTAGCTGGCTCCTCCCCCTAGTTTGATTAACTCTCCCTAGTTTGATTGACAGTTAACTGACTAACTAACAGACAATTAGCTGACAATTAGGCTGTGAGCTCAGGGAGAGCACACGGCCAGCGCAAACAAAAAAACAACAGAGAAATAAGCAAATAAACTCAGCCCCACAATCCTGTAAAAAACACCTAATCAAAGATGTCTTCACAGACACAGCTCACCTTCTGCTCTCTCCTCTGGAAGTAGAAAGGTTGGCCGCTCCAAGAGTTACACTGTAGAGGAACGCATATCTGCTTTAACAGCGACATTTACACCAGCACAGTGCCCCAACAGGATTCAGAACTCAGTCATTAATGCTGGCAACCCTAACAATTAATGCTGGCAACCTCTTGGCAGCTGGCCCCCTTAAAAGCAATCAAAATCCTGAATTAACTTATTTAGGACCAAAATGCACATGCTCTAACAGAGGAAAACAACCTGAAATACAGGAAAACAACCTGAAAGTTGAATTTTAGCAGCACAAACAAAGAGTACACTTTCATTCTACATTACAAAACAGTCAAGGAGATTTTGAGATACTAGGATGACAGATTGGGGTCAACACCACAAGTAAATGCAGAGATATTACAAATCTTCAGCGTGTTTTCCTTCTGAGAGGCAGCACTGGGATTTCTGGGTATCTGGGCTCTTTCCTGATCTAGCATATCCAACATGCCCTCAGTGCTGCATCCAACACTGCTATGCTCGTTGTGTACTGTGGTGTGAGGGCAGTAACTGGCAGTAACTGGCAGTAACTGGAAGTAACTGTGATATCAGGAGTGACCACTTTTTCCACTCTTCCCACTACTATGCCTCTTCCACCGCATCAGCTTTATTTTACCTTCCTCTATTCTAGACACACACTGTGACTACATTAAATATTTCAAGGTTATAATCTGCCTAAATACAGGATCCCTTCCTTCTCAGGCTCACCATTGCTTTTAGCCATCTGAAAGATATTTCTTGGAGTTTTTAAAAGAGGCTTCTGGCTTGTATTGAATACAAGGGTTACAACAAAGGTTTTGATGCCATGCTCTCTCAGCTCATGAACAGCAGAAAAAGAAGCTTCAGGGCCTCAGCATGAAGAAAACTAAGATTCCGGGGTTCCTTAAGTCCATCCAGTCCCGCTGCAGCTTTGGGAAGGTTTTGCTTCCCAAAAAGAGCTCTGCCCATCTGCCATGGGAGCAGGTTGCCCTGACGGATCACTCCTCCCAAGGGGCTCCCCCAGGCCCCAACCTTGGGCTCCTTGCCCCTCAAAGCCTTGAACTCCGTCCACGGATTCCTTGTTGGGGGGCCCGAAGCTGGCTGCAAGAGGGGACCTGCACCAGTCCCCTCCTCTGGGGCGTCGCCGAGAGGATGGGAGGCAGACCCCTCCCCTGAAGGCACCGCGCGATCGCTCCCCTCGCTCTTCATCGGAGCGGACGCGGCTCCCATCCCGCAAGGCAGGCCCTCCAAGGGTGCCTCGGAGCCCGTGCAGAGCGCCTCCTCCCTCTGCGGCTCGGTGGGCGGGTGGCCCTCTGTGCAGGCTCCGAAGCGCGCTTGGCGGGGCGGCCTCGGGGGCGGGATCGGAGCAGCGGCCCCCGAGGGAAGCCTCCCGACCCGGGCGGGGGCCGCTCCCTCCCCGGCCCAGACCCCGACCGGAGGGCGGATCGTTCCCCAGACCCTTCCGGGCGTCAACGGTCGGACCCTGAAGGAAGCATTTCGGCCGTCAGGTTTCTCTTCACAGAGAGAGGCGCGTAGCTTTGGTCCTAACAGCAGTGCCCGGGAAATGGATCCCTCTGCAGCGCTGGTATCGAAACAAATCCTGTCATTTATAGGGTGGGCTCACCTAAACGATTCTTTCAGACCTCTCGACTTCCTGTCAGTATGAGAACACATCATCAATAAATCTGTAGCAACCTCCGTATTCCTGTTAGAAGCGCTGGGAGGGAAGGAAATGTCTCCCCCCAGACTTGCCAGTAGGAGTTGACTGCTTCTGGAGTCATGGGGTGCCCCATGGTTCGCCAAATGCCTTGTTCTTTTTCCAAGGGTCTCTGATTTTTCAATGAGATCCATACAGTCACGTATATAGGATGGTATTAGAGATGTAAAAAGTTTTGCAAAATGATCTGCAATTGGAGAAAGGGGTTCCCACACAGAATTGCAGCCTGAAATAAGGGAGCCATCTGAAGGAGAATGAAGCCCTCTGTGAATCTTAGGTAAATGCTCATTTTGGAATCCCTGCAGGTCATTTTGAAGTTGCATTGGAAGTTATATTTTGTTACTGTCTAAGTTTTAAGTGGGTTAATAAGTGGCTTTAAAACTGAGATTTTTACATGTATTGTTATGCAAGATATATATGTATATAATTGACAGAGCGAATGTAACCTGCTCCTGTTATAATTTGTGTTGTTTATGTATAGTCCCTATTTCATTCTTTTTTATTTTGTTAACCCCTGAAGAAGCCCGTTGAATATTAACAGCCTGAACCATGTCGGTCCCATTACAAAAATAAAACCATATTTTTCAACAGCATGAGAATGTCTCTTCTCTATGCCTGTTCCATTTTTAAGCATTCTTTATATCAATTTATTCTATAACAAATGGCCACTATATGTAAGCAGGATGATAAACAGGTGATTTTTAAAATACATTTTACAAGACTGATTGTCTTCAGGTAAACATTTTTTAAAAAAAATATTTGAATCATTTTTTAAATTAAAGTAAGTATACATAGAATATTGAACTTACATGAAACAGTCTCATAAACATGAAATAACGGTTCTGTCAGGTGTGTACACTGAGTTACATAGATCATATGTGAAGATTCATTTAAGCTTTTTCTCTTGTGAAAAATGGTTCTAGTCTGTCCAGCTCCTAACAGCAATTAACAGCGCTTGCTTCCAGTTTTGGGCTTGCCCTTTCTTTCTTTGCAGACTTTTTCATGATATACAAGGACAGAGGCTGCGTGAAATTGTGCTCCTGTGGATGGAGCTGGCCAAGCGAGGCAGAGGAGACCATACGAAAGAAGGACAGAAGGACACTCAGGCTTTGGCATGGGAAGAACGGTCACCATGCCCTCCTAGATGTTGAAAACTGCTCTAAGCTTTTAGTGCACCTATTTGCACTATTTTTAAAAATTATGTGAAGTTGCATCAGGGAAACCACTTAAATCAGTGGTTAAAATCAGGGTTTTCTCTCGCCCAATTTAACCCACCCTCTGTGTAAGGCAAAGTAGAAGTAGCAGCTACTGAGTCAGATTTCTCACCTAAATTAGTCTATAGATTTCCTGAAAACAGTTGTATTGGTATGCAATCTCAGAACAATTTTCTCTTGTAAGGAGAGTTTTGAATTCTAGTTATATGTGTAAGATTTAACATTTATTTCTCTCATTTGAGAAGATGTCAGTATTTACAGTAATAGATAATGAATGTTTGGTAGAAAAAACTGACTCTGCAAATCTGCTATACATTAGGAATTTTTTCTAACCAGGGAAATAACCTCCAAAATGTACCATGCATAAATAGTAGAAAATTGCTGCTTTTTAAAAAGGAAGTGTATTTGGGGTCTTAACTTGATTTTGATGACATGATTTCTTTAATCTCCAAGGGTGGCACTATTCTGGAAATGAGTGAAGTTGTTTCTCAACTTGAAATACTAAGCAGTCATCATTAGAAGGCTGAAGAATTCAGAAACCTGGAGGCATTTCTCCTGCTTCCTACTAGAATGTATGACATAACCAGAATCTTATTTAACAAAAAAAGTGACTTCAGGATTACTGTTTTGAATTTTTCTTTCTTCTTGAATTAAACATGGCCCTCTACTTTCACTTAGCACAGTATATGAATACACACTACAAAACAGTGGAGAATTGCCAAGTAATGAGTTCATTGCTGAAATGACAGTAAAGCTTAGTCGTTTAGCCATCTGTTTCATTCAAGGAAAGACATGGGAGATGGGTAGGGAATATTCTGCCAATGCAGTTTTCTATGCATAAGTAGTGTTTTTATATATATATATACACACACACACACACACACACACACACACACACATACAAACATGACTGTCAGTTCCAGTAGATGCACAAAACTTGTAGAGTTTTCTTAGGAATAGTTTTTTTCGGACGCTTGCCTTTGGCATCTTTCCTCTAAATTGCCTCAGCATAAGAGCTGAAGCGAGTGGGGTTAAATTAGTGGATGGGGTCATCAAAGCAGGTGCTAATTCCAAGGGTGATACTTCTTCCATGTTGAGTTCTTGCCCTGAAGTCTCTGCATTGTTACCACAGCTCTATAAATCTTTTTCAACCTTTGAATTCAAGTTTTTATAGACTGTGGTCTGAACCAGACTAAATGCCCTGGCAGTAGAAGGTCTCTGCTGTGGTTTCTCTCAGAGATCCTGTGTTTGCATGGGGTAGTTTCCCCTCAGCTGCCCCTTGGCTACTATTCATGTGGCATAAATAACGTATCCCCATGAGAGCAACACAGTGGTGAGAAGAATCTGTTAAAGGAAGATAAGATACCATGACATTTCAGATGCACTCGTATTTGACACTACACATTGTCTCCAAATAGGATAAAATCTTTTTTTTCCTAAGGAGCTCTTATTGGGATAATTCCAGCATTCTCTCCCCCCCCCACAACTTGTTCTTAGAGCAAGTGGGCACAGCTAGCATAGGGCTACCTTTCTCTTTTGCATGCCAAAACTCTACCATTTGCCTTTCTGTCATTTAAATGCATGATCATAAATACCTTTAGTGTTCAGGTGATCAGCTCATGTGACCCAGGACAGTTGCTTGGGTCATCGGTCTTATAAAAGAATGAGACCCCTTGCAGTTCTCTCTCTTCTCCGCCATTTTTGCTTCCTCTTCCTCCTCTCCGGCCATGAGTCACATCTCCATCAGAAGATGGTGAGTTAAGACGGAAGCTACTACTATTCATTAGCTAGTTAGGTTGTAGGCTCTCCGATACATATGTAAATGTAGAAACCATTAGTAAACTTTTCTAAGTTTGTAATCTGAAGCTGCCTGCATTTGTTTTATTTCTTCAGTCAGTTTGAGATCAGAAAAGCCATACACAAATTTAGACATGCTTCCTCTGCTACTCTGCTAAAAGGAGGCGGAATCCTGACAGTTTTAGCTTCCATAGAATTTCCCAATAAGGCTAACACCCTTGGAAACTCTCATTTCCAACATGTTAAGGGGTTGGAGAAACTTGCAAATAAATCCATGAAAGTGAAACAAATAAATGTGGAGGGCTGATTGTATTTTGCCTTGGAAGACTCTCAATTGAAGCAAAAAGTTTCTCTCTTCATTTACTGTCTTGTTCTGGTTGAATGATAAATCTTCCTTTAGCGCGATGGAGGCAAAATATATTCTTTTTTAAAAAAATTTACGTTTAACTTTGTTCTTCAAAAAAAACAACAACCCAATTTTATCTTATTGGTTTCAGCCAAGATCTTTTATCTTCTGTTTTCTTTAAATTATTTCTGTATTGCTTCTAAGCCTGCCAGCCCTCATTTGTGGTGGATAAAGCAATTTATTAAAAATTACTTAAATCCAAATCCTACATCTTCAGCCCTAATATACATTTTAAGTAGCAAATGACCATTTGGTGGCCTCTCAATAGCAAGCAATAGTTCTTCATATTTATTCATTATAATTTTTCTGAACTTCCCTTCGTCTTTACAGATAGAAGGGCAGCGTGCAACTAGAATTAAAAGGGAGGTGGAGGGGGAACCGCCACCAAAACCA
>CAOKZL010005789.1:0-10543 GCA_948472985.1 Iguana delicatissima | reverse complement strand
AAAAATTTTTAAAAACAAGGGGCAAACAAAAATTTGACAACCAGAAGTGTACTCTTACAAACTCAGTTTTTAATCCCATTGGGTTTCAGGTAAAACTCAGTGGGGCCTTCTAAAGAAAAGTCCTGGGTTACAGCAAGGAATCAAAAAAAGGGGTTAAAAACCTTTGTTAAAATTTCAGCAGTTCCAAAAGTGCTGTATCTTTTGTATTTCATTCCCCCATCTATTTTAAAATTTAAAAAATTTCAAACCAGGGAAAATTTTTCCTCATTTAAGAAAGGAAAAAGACTTAACAGGGGGAAAAAATAAGGGTTTCCCAAACCCCTTTTCTTGAAAAAAGGGGTTTATCCTCCCAAAGTTTTTGTAAATTTTGGATTTCTTTTTGTCAGTTTACCCAAATTTACCCTTTTTGGGGAAGCTTTTTGAAATTGTAAAAGGTTTGGGGGAAAAACTACCCCTTCAGTTCCAAAAAGAGAATTTCCACTGATAAAGGAAAACCTTGCGTTTAAAATTAAAAAAGAGGGCCCTTTTTAAAACTAAATCTTATCCGAGGCCTGTGATTAGAAGATCACTCGGAAAGCCCTTGTACAAATTTTCCCAAAAATGTTATTCCCAAAAGGAACCCAAAACTTGCCGAAAACAAAATACGAAAATTTTCTTTGTTTAATTTTTTAATCTTAGGAGAAGTTCAAAATTGATTTTCCTGAATATATAAGGGGTTTTTTTACAATTTTAAAAAAAAAAACCAAAAAACAAAAGCCAATAAAAAAATTAAAAAAAGGTGAAAAAGGAAATCAGAAATGCTCTCTTTAAAAAAACCAAGGGGAAAATTGGTGTAAATTGTAAATACATTTATTTAAATGGAAGGCTTCCAGATCATATCTAAACGGGATGGCTGTTTCTTATCATGTGCATCTTTTCAACCTAAGCTACATCCCAATAATGTTTAAAGACCAAAAAGTTCAGGGACTTGGGAAAGCATCCCATACATAAGCACCTACAATTCAATGTAGAGGAACATACATTTTGAATTTTAGGTTTTAATCCAACATGTTTTTGGGTTTAAAAATAAAGCTAAATTTCTAAACCAAAATTTTTGGCATTCCTAATCTTTCTATTTAGCAGCAACAAAATTTTGCCAGCCCTCTCCCCTTGAAGGGAAAAATTGGGTTTTTAAATTTTATTTATTTTTTCAAAGTCCAAAATTCTAAAGAATAACCCCCAAAAGGAAAAGAGAAAGAGTTTTTAAGATCCTAAATGTTTTATAAACCAATTAAATTAGGAAAAATTTAAATTGGGGTTAATTTAAGGGCTCCCATTTAAAAAGTTTTAAAGAATTAAAAGGGTTTAAAAGGAATTATTTTTATAGCATAAAGGATGGGGGAAAGGCAAGAGTCATAGGACCTTATAAAAAAGAAATTTGGGATTGGTAGAGCTAAGAAAATAAGGGAAAACAAAGTTTGTCAAAAAAAGGCGGGAAAAAAGCAATGGAATAAGTTCAAACAAAAATAGATTTGTGTCCCGGGGTAGGCAAACCCTTAGGAAAAAAGGTTTAATTTTTTCATTTAAAAACCCATTTAAAATCTTGAAATACACAGAAAAACGAATTTAAATGAAGTGAAGACTTATGTGAAAATTTAAAAACCAAACCAGAAATTTTTTTTAAAAATGAATTCAATATCTAAGGAAAACCCTTGAATCGTCTAGCTCCAATGAAAGCAAACACTAACAACTTTCAATCAGTTTGCTCAACCAATGCTAAATTTTCCCTCTGGGATTAAAACCCAGTCAGAGGAAAAAACCCCAAAACCCCCACACCCCACTTTGTTTCTGGTTGGGGAGGGGAACAATCCGGGGCCGGGTTTTGGGAAGACCAAAATTCCCAACAAAAAACAAAATTTGGAACCATTTTTAAATGGGAATAAACCCCTTTCCCTTTTAAAGTAAAGGGTCCTTTTGAGCAATAGGCTCTGAAATTATTTTTACCACAGCATTTAACAACAAGAAAAAAGGCTGAAAGGGTTGTTTGGAACGGGGTTAAAATTGTTTAAAATAAGTCGGTGGTTGTTTCAGCAAGCCAGTTTGTTTTTTCACCCCCAAAAAAGCTATCAACCATTTTTGGGATTGGCTCAGTAACCTTACCGATCAGTGACCCGGTTAGCTTCATAAGTTCTCACGGGCCCAGCCTTTTTTCAGGACTGTAAGGTCCGCAGGGGGATTTATTCGTCAGGATATCTCCTTTGTGGAAAATGAGGATTAGCCCCCTACAAACAAAAACCCCCTTGCGCCAAAGTAAACCTTAAAGGACAAATTATTTAAATAAAGGGAAAAAGAAAATCTTGGAAGAAAAAAAACCCCAATAAGAAAAATTTTATTTCTGGGTTCAAATAGAATTAATTTCTAAAGAAAAAGAGGAATGTTTCTTCCACTTTTCAAAAACTAGGCAAAATTAAAACCGTTTGCTAAAAAAGGCCTAATCCCATTGCTTCAGCCATTTGGAAAACCCCAAAACCCCCCAAAACAATTTTCTGGTGTGGAGGGCAGAGGACAACCTGACCCCCAAATTTTAGTTCAGTACTAAAAAGGTTTTAATAAAATTGAAGGACAAACCCCAGACTAGAAATTTAAAGTCAAATTTAGGAATAAATTTTTTCCCTTTTAAAATATTGGTCCCTTTAAAAAATAAAAGGGAAAAGAAGGGTTTTTTTTAATAACTCAACAACTTTTTCCCCTTTTAAAAACCAAAGTGGGTGGTTTTTTCCAAGCGGGCCAGGGGTTGAGTAAAAAAGGGAATTTTTCTTGCCCTTTTGTTGCCTTTTGTTCTCCTTTGGGGTCCCCCCTTGCTAGAAGTTCCTGCCAGGTTTTTGTAACCCCCCTTCACTCCACCCTTTATTTGTTGAACCGGTTTTTAAAACCTGGAAGGAGACTCCAATCTACCCGGGAATTCACTGCGTTTGGGTTTTGGGTTTTAAGCAGACAGGAACTCTTTGGGCCTGACCAAACAGGAATAATTGTTTTTTAAATAATACCCTAAGGGCCCTGCGTGCCTTTACAACCAGAAAACATTTAATTTAAGATAAATGGGTTTTTAAAGTGAGCCACAGGGTTTGGGTAAATTCCTAATAGGGAGTACAATCCTTGATTTTCCAAACCATTGATGTTCGGGTTCTGCCTTTTAAACTTTTTTTTAGAAAAATATCGGGAGTTGGGGGTAAATATTAAGAGGAAAAAAAAGGGAAACCCAAAAGGTAGAAAATGAAGATTTATACCTGGCACTCTAATTTCTTTTTAAGTTGAAAAAATTTTGAGGGTTGGGCGAAAAACATAGCTTTTAATTGAGAACCTATTTTTAAAAAAATTTTTCTGTTTTTAAAGTTATTGAAAAAAGAGAACAATTATAAGCTTTGGGTGGGCCTAATTTTTTAAAGGAGGTTAAACATCCACCATGACGTAAAATTAATGAAAAGGCAACAATTTTAATTAGGTTAATCCCCAAATAAATTTGGTTTTTTTTTTCATATTTTTTTAACAGCCCCCATTATACCTTAATTTTAATTTTCATTTAGAGAGATTAAGCACTTTCCATTTCCCCAAGGAAAAAAAATTTCAAAAAGGAAAAATTTAAGTGAAATTTTAAATTCAAGGCTGGGGTTTAAAACAATATAAACCCAATTATTGGGCGCGGCCATATTAACAAGGTTAAAACCCCTTTTAATTAGGGGCACCGGGATTTTTTAATTGAACCCCCCATTTTAAAGGTTGTGGCCCTTTAAATTTTATTTTTTTAATAAAAAGGTAAATTTTTAAAAAGGGATAGGAATTTTAACTTATTGAATAAAAGATTAAACCCTTAAAAATGGAAAAATGTGTCCTAATGTGTTTAGGGATAAAACACTTAAACCCAATTAAATTGTTAATTTTATTTCCTGGTTTTCTAAATTATCATTTTTTAAATGCACTATATTGGTTTTTTTTTCCATTTTCTTTTTGGAATGAAAATTGAAATAAATTTTTCAATTCAGTAAGAGAAATTAAAGGCTATCCTTTTAGGGTTTAAACAACACAAAATAAAAAGGAATCACAATGCAATTTAATGAAGGTGTTCATAAAAACAATGCCACATTTTGAAGAAAAAGCCACTTAGATACCTTTTAAAATATTTATAAAGTAACTATGTTTTTCCAATTTCGCATTGCCTTCAAGGAAAATTGATTTCCTAAAAATATGTGGGAATTGTTAAAAAAACCTAGTAAGGATTAAAGGGTCTTTCCCAATTTGGGGCCGGTTCCATATAATTAATTTCCATAAGGTAAAAACCCCTGATTGGGTTTAAGAACTCCAAATCCTGAACCCCATTTATTTTTAAAGCAAATAGTTTTTTTTCCTAACTGAAAAATAAAAAAATTGCCTGAAAACTTTTTCCCCAAAATAAATAAAGGTCATTGAAAAAATTTAACGCATACAATGCACATTAGAGCTAAGAGATTTCCTATTTCGGGTCAAAATGATGCATGTAAAATGTATTTACAAACTGTATAAAAATTACTGTTTGTCATTTTTTTTTGACTTTATTAAAAATTTTAAAAAAATTCCCGGGGGTTTAATAGGAACCCAAAAACCCCAAAAAAATTAAAAAAATCCCTTTTGTCCACTGGGCATTAAACTTCTTTTTTAAAAGAGACCTAAAACCTTCCCCCTTTTGCTGTCACAAACCTTTGGTTCAAACCAAAAAGGGTTCTTGCTAAAAGAAAAGGAAAGGGAGGCTATAAATTATTTGGAAGGTTTCCCATGGGAGAAAAAAGGTTTTTAAAATTTTTTGGGTTTTTTTTGGTTTTGTGGTTTCTTTTAAATTAAATAGGAGATTTCTAGAAGCATTTTAACAAAAAAAAATTCAAACTAACGGGAAACACTTTTCAGGCATGTTTTTTGGAAACAAAAATAGGAAACTCTTCCTGAAATTTACCCTTTTTGGGTTAAAACTTTTGTTAAGGGGTATTATAAATTTTGGATTCAGGTAACAGAACCCGTTAGATTTTTCTTAAAATCTTTAAACTACACATTTAGTGCTTTAAGAATTTTTTGAGAAAAAATTTAAAAATTTAAACCCCTGGCCATAATAAGCCAGCTGCTTTTTAAAAAATTCCAACCTAAACAAGACTAAAAGGACAAATGATTATAACGTGACAACCAGTATCCTTTATGGTTATCCCATTGTACCAAGTTTTAATCTGCTTGCGATCCATTCCGGCTGGGATTTTCCTATTTTTGTAAAAAAATGGGGCACTGTAAAATTATTTAAAACTTATAAAATATCCAGAAGCAGAGTTTTGGGATTAGATTCTTCTTCCTAAAATGTCCCAAAAAGTTTAAAAAAAGTGACCAAACCCCCTTCAAAAAAAACCCCTTTTTTTGAACAACACTGAACCCAATAAAAATTTTTTAGGGCCCCCTTTAAAAAATAATTTTTTAGGTGGTCTTAATGGGGGGTTTTTGAAAAAAAGGGTTTTTGTTTGAAGGGGGGGGTTCCCCTTTCTTTTACCTTTAAAAGAATCCTTTGGGGAAGAAGTAACTGAAAGGGAAAACCAAACCTACAAATTTGTTTTGGGTTTTGGAATAATTTTAAGGTTTTTTTTAAACCAAATAGGAAATGTCTTACATGGCTTTCATCCCATACACAAAAATTTTGGCAACGGAAGTAATGAACTTTTTGGGATTAGCGACAACCAAAAGGTCCCTTTTAGAACCCTTTCCGGTTGAATAATCGTGTTTGTTGGGTATTGATTCAATTGCGGGTTGCTTTAAATGAGTGAGCCGGGGCCATTTTTCCAATTTTTTTAAAAAAATTCTTTTAAAAAGCTGACCCACAAATTTAGTAAACCCCTTTTAAGATTCACTTTGTTAAAGGAGAATCCATCTTCCCAACCAAAAGGGGTTTGGATTAAAATTCAAAAAAAGCGGGACTTAAAAAATGTAAAAGTACTTTTGAATTACTATTTTGGCTGCTTTTAAATTTTAATCCCTTTCAATTTCAATTTTGACACCTGCGTTTCAAATTTTTCCCCGGGGAAAGGGTTCCTATGTAATGGGGTTAAGCCCAAAATTTAATTTGGGGAAATAAAAGATTTGGTTTTTTGATATAATAGAATAAATAAAGAAAAATTTTATGGGGGTTTAAAAACCCTAATTAAGATTGTTTACCAACTCTTTATGAAGGACAAATTTAAAAACAATGGTTGGAGGTGTTATTTACCCCTCCCTAAACACATATAGGCACACACTGATGCGATGTGAGTAATTCTTGACCTGCTTGCTATCAAGCAACTGTTAAAATGGCTAGCTTAATTTTAAAAAGGATAGGTTACCTCGTTGATTGAGGTGGGAAAGCTCCATGTTTTCAGCCCTACAACCCTCAAAATGGTTTCTGGCTGCACCAGCCCTTGAAAATGAAATCAGAACTTACAGGAGATGACTTCCATTTTAAATAGCTTTATTATTGTGTGCTTTCAAGTAGTTCCTGACTTATGGTAGCCCTAAGGTGAACCTATAGTGGGTTTTCTGAGGATGAGAGTGTGTGAAATGTCCAATGGCACCCAATAGGTTTTCATGGCTGAACAAGAAGTGGACCCCTCGTCTGCAGGGTCATGGTCCCAACACTCAGACCACTAACCATAGTGGCTGGCTAAAAAACTATTTATGTTTTTGAATTGTAGATGTTTTGCTGGAATATGGTCTAGAAGGCACACCAGGCATGTGGCCCCTGGAGGCCAGATCATTCATTTAAAAAAACAATTATTCCTTGCTTTTGGGGTACCCTGGGGTGCGCCAAATGTCCTTAGTGGTCCTTGTCTGGTCTGTAATCCTCAAATCCCACCAAACAGCAGATGAATCCGTGCATCAGGTTGGGAAGTATCTGGCCTCTAAGTGTTGTTGGATCCAGTTCTCAACAGTCCTCAACAGGCTGGCCAGTGATGAGGCGTTATGAGAGCGGTAGCTGAACAACATGATGACAAATTTCATACTGCAGAAATATAATGGCAACAAATGAGTAATCAGCTTTAAATTCCCCCTGTATCTTTTTTTAACTAAAGCTTCTGGTCTTTGCTGCTTTTGAAACAACCACCTGACTTTAGGTATTAAGAAAGAAACAGATTTGTAATGCAGTTTTCATTCAAACAGAGTGGAATACCATTGTCTTTTTCACTTGTATGTTGTTAAATGCTGTGTGTAACAAATGTGACTTCGGCGTCACAATATGCTGAATTCGTGAGAATTCTCTGTTACTTTGAATTACGTAGTCTGCTATATATGCTGCCTATCTTTTGAAAGAAACAACTCACAGACCTTTTGTTTATTGTTTGTTTATTCTGATCTCCAAACCTGGCACTCAGGATTGTCTATTGCCCTCCACAAGCCAGAAACATGGTGGTGTGTGGGTGTGGGTGTGTGTGTGTGTTCCCTCTGACTTGGTCTGCAGAGGCAGAAAGATACTGATTCAGACATTGTGTAAGCAAACTGTAGGTTGAAGTTTTGTGGTTCCTCTAGCTGCTTTTGCTTACAGTGGGAAGGACTAGACAGTATACACTAGCATTCTACCTTATAGATAGTATGGCTGAATTCTTATTTGAACCCCAGAAAATAAATGTAATCTGGATTTGTTTTTAATTCTTCCACATAGAAAGCTTTCTTTCCTTCGTTAAATAACTGTTTTATCTTGCTAATAAAACAGATATTTAAGAGATAGGTTTGAGCACCGTAAAAGAATTAGACTTTTATATCCTGACTCGGTTTTGTGCCTACCTCCTCCCTCCACTCCACACAGCAATATGGCTACGTTCTGGTTTTGTACATCTTATTCTTGTGTCAGACTTTTGTAACAGCAGTTTCAAAAGATAACAAGGGTGCATTGTTTCTTCCCATGTGATTTTCATGATGTCTTCTGACTGATAGTCACACTACATATGCACAAAGGTACTATGTGACTCCCTTGCACCTTCTTCCTCTGCCAGTCCTCTCCCATGCCTTATCTTCCAGCAGGTGAGGAGTTCCCATCTCAAGAACCATTTCTACATTCTTTGTATCTGTGTGTTATCAAATGTGTGTTAGCACTCCTCAGAATTTCAGGCTGATTTGACTTGTTGACATATTTGCTCAGTTGGTTCATAAAACTACCTCCAGATTATGTTGAGGAAAGGCCTCTGTTCATCTTTTCCATTGGTGCTGTGTGTTATTCTATTTAGCCAATTATGGACTTTCTGAATAAATAAATAATAATTTAAAAAACCAAGTCGGAACAGTTAGTTGGCAGTGTGAAGAAGGAAGGCATGGCAATATTTTGTGGTTGCTGTCGTTGGCTCAAAGACTTGGAGAAAATGACAGAAGCAGCTGTAGAGTACTGAGAAAGATACCAGCTGGAAATCTTAAAAACACAGATGAATGTTTTGCAAAATTAAAAACATACCATGTCAACCTGTATGTTCCATCTTACACTTGAAATCTGTCCCAGGTGACTCATGTATGGGGCATGCTTGCAGGAAAAGTTCCTGAACTTCTTTGTGGTGCTGTTAGTATACAGTTAGTGGCATGGTGACCTTAGGCTATTGGCATCCATGAACATGCAATAAGAACACAGCCATGCAGTCTGTGGAGGATCCACTGACTCTGTAAGGTATTTCCATTCTCTGAATTGAAACCATGTGGATAGAGTACAAAAATTACAGACACAGAACTATGGAATAAAGCTTACACTGTGCTCTACACAAAAAGAATGATGCAGGTGTGCTGATGTACCTGGTTCAGCTTTCATTTATTTGATTTATTGGCTGCTCTGTTATTTGGCCTTTGTGGGTCCCCTTGTGTTTCTGTTATGGATTGTACATAAAACCTCTCCACATAATGATGATTTAGGCAAAGAATCAACTTTTAGGACCTCTCCTAAGATTGGAAAATATGTCATAAGAAAAGAAAGCAATCCTCTGGCAGGTTTTATACTTGTGCATGGTTGAAATAGCAGAATTCCTTTTGGGGAATAAAATACATTTTAGAGGTAAACATTTGTGGGAACCACGTTTCTGTGCTTTGTTAGTTGATCTATAAATCACCAGCCATCAGAAATAGGATTTAAATAGAAATAATAATTTTGGTAGCTTAATGTTGGTGATTTTGGAACTTCTGACAATGTATTCCTTTGATAACAGTGCTACCTTCTGCTTTGCATGATATAATATTGAGTAGTTACTCAACCTTTGACAGACTTCAACCAGCTGTGGCACGTTTTAGAGATTCTGACTATCAATAAAACTTGACAGAAATAAAGAACTGCAGAAGACAAGTCCATCCAGCAGAAAAACTGAGCGTACTTAAATCCATGTCATTTCAGAGTAGAGTTGGATATGCCCTTAATTTTCCACTACTGTGAAGTCATCTTGACCAAAAAGTGCTTCATTTTAGATGGATCTTGTCCCTGTAATATAATTTTGAATCAGAATTATTCATCAATGGCTCATGGTGGCATGGAAATACAGCGGGTACAGCACTTTTTGTGTTCCTGTCTCTGAATTATAACTATTATTAGGTTTGTGGAGACTTTTTTCTGTGTTTCCTGTAAAGGGCTGTAACCAGCTGTTTTACTTCAAGAGCCAGTGGGCTGTAGGTTCCTCACGAACCTCATGAAGATGAAAAATATGGAGGCTGAGCTTCACTAGGTGCTCTCACTTCTGGTTTGTTCATTATATGCTGGATTTGATGTGCACCCCCTGGTGCTTTTCTTCCAGGACTCTGTTTCATTGTGAGCTTTTGTCAGAAAAAAAGTTCTATTATCTTGGGACAGAGCAAAGGAGGGGAAGGGCCATTCCTTCGGCTTTGCTGAATGTGTTAATGCAAACCAGTAGAGAAAGCCTTCCTTTCTGGTCGTGTGTAATAAAACTGTAATAGCTCTAATTTGTAGCTTCCCAACAGGATCTGATGGTTGGCATGCTTTTTTCCTTGAAATTTCTCAATTAGTGTCCCAAAGAGAGAGAACTTTTTTTCTGACAAAAGACTTCCACAATGAAACAGAGTCCTGAAGAAAAGCACAGGGGGTGCACATGGAATCCAGCATATAATGAACGAACCAGAAGTGAGTACTGCTTAAGCTTAGCCTCCAGATTTTTCATCTTCACTAGGTTTGTGAGGTAAACTGACAGCTGAATGGCTTTTCTCAAAGAAAAAGAGCTGGGTTACAGCCAGAACCTCAGAAAAAAGTCTCCACAAACCTAATAATAGTTATCATTCAGACAGATAATACAAAAAGTGCTGTACCTGCTGTATTTCCATGCCACATGGAGCTATTTATGGAATAGGTTACCAGAATTCAAGAATTAGACACCAGGGACAAGATCCATCTAAAATGAAGCACTTTTTGGTCAAGATGACTCACAGTAGTGGAAAGTAAGGGCATATCCAACTCTACTCTGAAATTAATGGGATTTAAGTACGCTCAGTTTTTGCTGGATGGACTTGTCTTCTGGAGTTCTTTCTTTTCTGTCAAGTTTTATCCATATTAATATCT